>SKCR01042213.1:0-99091 GCA_019454045.1 Zanthoxylum bungeanum
CTGATATCCAAAATACTAAAACCATAACCGACCATTATCCATTTTGAATATATAATTTTATAGCCGAAACTTATCCACTATCCATTAAACTTCAGGTATTGAATAATTATATATATATATATATAGGGGGTGGGGAAGTCCAAATAAATTTTTAATTCCTCACATATTCAAACCCGAGTGAGAAACATTTTATTAAGATATTTGAAATATAACTCAATTGTATTAACAAGGCCGGCCCTTAACTAAAGCGGGTGAGGTCCCCCACCTACGACCCTCATTTTTTAGGAACAGATTATAATATTATACTACGATAAAGAATCACAGAATATAAAAATGACCTTAGGTCCGATGATCTCAGGACAATCTTGTATTAATATGATGTAGTTTACAATTTTATCATTTTATAGAGAGTTAGTAGACTATTTTATTTTTTTAATTTTTACCTATTTAAATAATGTAAAAATAACTAAAACCCATTCTCCTTTAATTATTTTTACCTATTTAAATAACTAAAACCCCCTAGCTCTCTATAAAATGATAAGAGTGTAAACTTCATCATATTTATCTAATTTTTTTTCAATTTTTTTTTCCTATTTAAATTATTTAAAGGCTTTCAATTTGTTTATTTAATTATTTTTCTTTTTTTTAAAAAAAAATTCCAACTCATTTCATATATTTAGCTAGCCTTCATTACTTTCCGTCATTCCTTTTAATAAACAAAATCAAAACATGAGGCGAAAAAAAAAAAAAAGAGGCGAGAAATGAATGAAACAGAATTGAAGCAAAAAAAAAAAAAAGAGAATTATTTGAAATCATTTTTATTTAAACACTTATTTTTCTTTTATCAATATATATATATATTTTTTATGGAATCATTAGAAATTTCACCGCCGCAATATAGATGCATTGCCATATATCTCTCAAATTTAGAATTTTAGAAGGTCAAGGTGCAATGCCTTATTTCCTTCATTTGATAATGATGGTTCTATTATTTTATCCTAATTAATTTTAAGATTACTTGTATTTATTTATTATAGTCTCCGATATATCCTGTGGGTGAAAGTATAGATTTTTTATTTTGGTTTTAATATCTATTTGTAATTAGAATGATTATTGTCTCAAGATGTTAAAAAGCACTTGTGTAAGAAGATATTTTAAATTAAATTTTGTATTTTAAATTTAGATATCAACATCTAATTATTAATTTCAGTCAATTCAATAATATTTAATGATAATATTTAATGGTGGATGAGTTGATATCATTAAATATTATTTTGACTTTGAATATCAATCATTGAATTAACTTAAATTAATGACCTATATTCTAAAGTTAATATATATAACTTTTTAATGAGAGATCATTTAACTTAATAAATTAAACGAAATTAAAAGACATAAAAACACTAATTCTAATATGTTAAAAGACAAACGACACTGCATGTTTGTATCACTAATGATGCATTTACGTACTCTTAATCAGAATGAGCTGGAATTGGAATGAGATGAAATTTGAAGGAGCTGGAATGAGAATGGTGAATCAGAATAAGAATAAGTTGTTTAATTAGTTGTAAGAATCATAATCGGAATCAAACAGTATTCTCATTGATGTGTTTACTTTATATAATAATTGGAATAAATTGTTAACAAATTACAAAAATACTCTACTTAAATTAATTAATTAATTATTTATTTATTTATTATTGATTAAATATTAATTTACAAAAATTAACTTAGTTAATATTATATATTATTTTATTAATAATTATTTATTATTAGTTTTTAAAAAAATTAATAATTACGTATCATTAATTATTAATGATTAAAATAATTATTATTAATTCTAATTAGAAATTATTTATTATTTTAATTATAATTAATAATTATTTATGTGCTAATTAATTATATATTAATATAATATTATTTAGTATTAATTTATTAATTTTCACTTATAAAAAACTTTGTAATTTCACTCAAAATTTGGGAATGAGAATCTCATTCTCATGAGGTAGTGGAAATGAAATTCTCATTCTTCATTCTAATCATATTTTATTGAAGTTTGTTACCGTCACATTCTTCTTACATTTATAAGAGCTCGAATCATATTTTAGTGAAGTTTGATACAGTTGCTTGATCACACTTTAATAAGTTCAATTGTATTTAAGTAAGCTTAGTGACACTCACACCTCATACAACTATTTAGTATGTGCGATGCATCAACTATGAGTAAGTATAATTTGAGAGATATTTTTTGATGAAAATTATAGGTATAATTATTAAGTGTATCCAAATTTTGTCCCAATGGGTGTGGCTGGTAGGGTTTGGTGGTAAAAGACTTATGACTTGATTATCAAATCCTGAATTCGAGTCAAGATGATGCATTTCTTGTAAGAGCCTGAGTCGGGTGGTTTGGCGATGGAATTTCTAACTATTCCAAAAGAATGTATCCAAATTTTACATATTCATATGATTTGAAGTCTATATGAAGTATATATATATATATATATATATATATATGTGTTTGAATAAGGTTGGTCTGAAATTATTAATCTCTAATAAATATAAAAACTATTTTTACCAAAAATTTCGTCGAAATATATCGACAATGATATTTATTTTAAAGTTTATATTTTATAAATTAATAATATGTTTTATGAAATATTTTATATTTGAAAGGCGTTTATGTTTATAATTTAAATGGTTATTTACGTTTTACTACTAAAGTTATGATAAAATAACAATTGGGTACTATGGATATTAACATATTACACTTTACTACTAAACTTATATAAAATTTAACATTTTACTATTTTTCCATCTAAACCGTTAGTTGACCTTTAAAAATATTATTTTATCCTCAAAATAAAATAAAAGTAATTTTACAATTATACCCTTTAAAAACATATCTAAATCTTATATATAAGAATAAAAGAGATGCAATCAACAATCACATTTATAAAAATATTTTAATTTCTAAACTGTCCATAAAACCCAACCAAATAAAGAATTTAATTTACCAAAATAATTTAATAATTAATATTCTCATAATATCCAAAATAATTTAAAGTATAACAATAAAAGAGATGTACTCAAGAATCATTAATTCTTTATTCAATTATATTCTTAACAGTGAAGGGGAACAATAAAAACAATTAGTAATCGTATTGTCAATATCTTTTTTAGTTTTTATTTTTGTTCTTCCTTTCGTAATGATAAAATTACCCTTAATTTTTTTAGAATATTTATAATTTATAATAATTTGTGGGTTAAAACTCTTTTATCCTTACGATATCATCAGCATGATATCATGGTCAACTGACGGTCAACTAACGGTTTGGATGAAAAAGTAGTAAAATGTTAAATTTTATATAAGTTTAGTAGTAAAATGTAATATGTTAATATTCATAGTACCCAATTATTATTTTATCATAATTTTAATAGTAAAACGTAAATAAAGAAAAAAATAGCCACACGCCTAGAATGAATTTTGATCGAATCAAATCCCCAACAGCAAGTCAACAAAACAATCACTCACTTTTTTTCTCTAGAAACGATTTTTTTAATTCCATTTGGCTTTTTTAATTATGTGTCCCAAATTTTTGGATTAATATATAATTCTCCAATTTAATGCTGATGTTTGTCTTTTTTGTGGCCCATGTTCATGGTATAAATTAAAAATCATTAAAATTTTAAAGCAGCCATGAAACAAAAATTTTAAAAATTAATATTTGCAATAATGTTCTGATGCCACCAGACTCTATTTATTTATTTTATTTTAACATTTCAAGGTCTCGGTCTCGAATTCTACGGCAGCATTCATTTTTTTTCTTATGCCAAATCCAATCCAATGCTATTTTAAGTGTATTTTATATAGTCATCACTAAATTTTAGTATTTTAAATGTAATTAAGAATTGATCTCTAATTATGCACATAAAATAAGATGATTACACCATCTTAAAAGCCTAATTAAAACCCACCAAGCATACACTACAAAAATTATGCCCTTTAGCGTCGAAACTAATCGACGCAAAAATCCACAGTTTCGACGCAAATTTACATTAGCGTCGAATTAATTAGACGTAAAATTGGACGCCGAAACATCGACGAGAATAATATTTAGCGTCGAAACAAAGATATTCGACGCTAAAAACTCCATTTTGCGTCCAATGTATTTCGACGCTAAATTAAATTTTCTGATGCTATAGGTTAGATATTGCGACGAAATAATTCGTTTAGTTTCGACGCTAAAGTATATTAAAAAAAATAATATTTGTATACTTACAGCGGCGATTCTTTTACTATTAGCGTCGAATATAGTCGACGCCAAAAACACATTTAGCGTCGACTAGTTCGACGAAAATAGTTAAAAAATGTGTTTTTTAAAAAATTATTAATTTACTGCTTTTTGGTCTAAAATAATTAATTTAATATTTAATTTAATTGAAAAAAAATTCCTGATTAATAACAGAATTACGAAATATTATAATAATTATTTTATTATTATATTGAATTTTTTTAGAAAAAATACATATTATATTAAAACTATTTGTTCAAAATGTTTATACAAATGGATATAAAATTTATTGCTACTATGATGGGGGACGGTCGAGCCCGATGCACCCTGACTGAGTGAGGCCTCCAACATCTGGCGGAAAGCCATCATTTGCTGTTCGAACTGCTCCATCTTCTTCTCATGGTCCACCTTGACCTGTTGTAGCCACCTCCTTAGTCTTCTTCAGCTCGTCTCGGGTGGTGACTAGCTGGTATTCGATGGTGGTTAGCCGGTCTTGGGTGGTGGCTAGCTGGTATTGGGTGGTGACTAACTGGTCTCGAAGAGAGGAGGCATTGTCCGAATTAACAGTATTGCGTGCATATGACGTCGGCTTCTTACGAGTGCCAAGGCCAACGTTGTAAGCTGTCTGATTCTTGAAAACCAATTGCGACAACTGCTCATCTGGTATCGAGTCGGACCCTGTCTCCTGAGTTTGATATTGGAGTTCCATCATTTCGTTCTGTTTAAAAAAAGAAGTTAATGTTAGAATTTTTTAGAAAAAAAGTAACATATATAATAATAATTATTTTATTTTAAAAACTGAAACTTACATAGCAGCGTTCGGCTTCTTCACTAAATAAATTTTGATCATTTCCACTTAACACTGGCATGTCACTACTAACACTATGACCAAGTTATGGACCTTGTAAGTCATGCAAAGCATCAATTATCTCATCGTTTGCAGGTTGATTGTAACTACTGCTCACTTCACCGAAATCAATAAACCGTGACTGAGAATTATACTGCTCACCGTGATAAATCCACATACGGTAAGTTGGTGATATTCCCGGCATGTATAAATGATTATGAACTTCATCTAACCGTTTCCTTTTCCTATTCAAACAATTTGTACATGGACACCGAACATGACCTTCTGCATCAATGTGTTTCTTTGCGACTTCCATGAACTCATACACTCCATTACGATATTCAACACTCAATCTATCCAGCGAGTTCATCCAATTTCTATCAATTTCAGCGAAATACCTAAATATAATAATATAATTATTAAACATCATATTACACGCATCAACATTACTAATTCATTAATTATTTATTTAAGCATATACATATATATTTAGTTGATAAATTAAATAGTTTACAGAAAAATTATATTAGTTAATTAATTAACTAATCTACATATATGAATCATAAACCACTAACAACTGAAATAATAAACATAATCATAAAAAATGAAAATAATAAATAAATATGAAAGAAGATTTACCTTATGGAAAATTGATTACAATTTTTTTGAAAATTTGTAGGAGAGTTGTGAGGTTGCAGATGAGAGATTCTCAGATTTCAGAGGATGAAATTGAAGAGAATGAGAGAAAAAGCAGAGGGGGAGAATGGTTGGTGACATTCTGCATTTTAATCTATATTTAGCGTCGAAACATTAAATTCGACACTAATTGTCTGATTTTTAGCGTCAAATCTCTTATTTCGACGCTAAATGTCTGATTTTTAGCGTCGATTTAAAATTTAGACGCTAAAGATTAAAAGATTGTCAGTGGTATCTTCATAAACCTTTAGCGACGTTACTTCGTCGACGCTAAATTTCAAGTTTTTGACGTCGAAGTTGATTTTTGACGTTAAAAGTATAACATATAGCGTCGCAATTTTATGTCGACGCCAAAGATTATTGGAATAGTTAAAACACGTTAGCATCGAATAATTTTCGACACTATAAATCGTACTTTTAGCGTCAATATGTTAATTCGACGAAAAAAGTTGAATATTTGGCGTCGAATATGATTTTCGTCGCTAAACTCTTGATATTTGGCGTCGAATATTAATTACGACGCTAAAAGTGGTTATTTATGTCGAAAGTAGTTTCGACGCTAAATTATTGGACGCTAAATGCCATAATTTTTGTAGTGATAATGACTAATGAGTCCTTCTATTTTAATAAGAATGAGTTCGGTGACCATTGACCAATCATGGCTTCCACTCAGTGGTGACCAAAGCAAATTACTGGATTGGTGTAAGCAGTGTGGTTTGTCTTTAAATAAATTGGAATTAGTGTTTTTATGTCTTTTAATTTGATTTACGTTTATGAATGTGTGTTTATTTTGATGGACTGTGAAATGAGAATGAAAGAAGTGTTTATTTTGATAGATATTTATTTCCACATATATTATGGTACTCATTGAAAAACTTATTATTTGTAAACCGATAATATACATTTTATATTTTGATAGATGTTTATTTCCACGTGACATATTAAATAAATTGATTTTTTATTCATTAAAAAACAAATCCAGTAACCTCACTTATCCATGCGCGTGCAACATCATTTATGGAATCAATAATAACAAAATCCATAAAATCATGATTTAACTGATAAATTAATTAGGAGCAATTTTTTTTAGTAAAAAGTGATAAAAAAAATTACTTTTTATAATAAAAAAGAGTGATGGTTTAAATTGATCGACTTAACTCTCATATTATTTTGAGAGTTAACTGTTAAGATAGTAATTAACACAGAGAAATTAAATTTCATTGATTCATCATCCTTATTTGCTTCTCATCATGAGTCAAACTTCTCACCTATCCTATTGTACTGTAAAAATCACATTTCATTCACTAATATAATGTATTATCACTCTTTCATAAAGCTAATCACTTTAATTATTGAGAATGATAAAAGATAACAGAAAAAGAGAGTGAGAAAAATTATGACTTTTTTTTAATACAAATACTACATTATCGTTAATATTATTTTTCTCTCCATTTATAATATGGGAAATTAACATCTATCCATCAAAAAATTATCCAATATTCAAAAGAATGTCAAATTTTGATAAAATGACATATGTACATTCAAAATTATTAAAAATGAATATTTACAACCCAAAAATTGAGTTTTTTTTCGATCTTCAACTAAATTTCGGGTGAATAAGTGATAAAACTTCTTAAATTTCGGGAGGTAAATAGACCCGGCCACCGGTTCGGTTCCTGGTTCAACGTTCTGGTTCGGTTCCGGTTCCACAAGAATGTGGAACCATGAACCGAAACCGAACTGGAAGGTTCTGATTCGGACCCGAGTTTTTTATAATTAATTTAAAATTTTAATTTTAATTTTTTTAAATAATAAAAGTGGGATTTGATATTTATTAATTTGAATTTATATTATATTAAATTAAAAACTTAAATTAAAAATAAAATAAAAGATCTTGAACTTAAATTTTTAAAAACTTAAGTTGCCTACATATCCTCTTGGGGTGAGAGGAATCAAAACTCACATAATCTCATTACATTTATTAGATAGTTTCTCATTACAATTATTTACTAATCATCATTATTTGTGCATATTGTTGATCCTTCAGCTCTCGTTTCGCTCGCACTTGCAGATGCATTGTCAAATAAGTCTTCAAATTCATCGGGGGGCATCTTCTTGTTGTCTCATATCAGCTCATGTCCAATCATTCACACATATTGTTGCTTGTAAAGTGCTTGGATGTAATGAAGACCGTCTCACTTCCAAAATATTTGCATCATAAGCTGAAATTTGTTCAACCACAACAGAGTAAACAAGTGCCGGTAGCACCTATTTAGCAATAATTGATAAAACATTATAGATATTTAAATGTCGGTTCCACCAGTCAAGTACTTGAAAAATTTTACTTACTAAACTTTCAAAAGGAAACTCGAAATTAATTGATAAATAATTATCTAATTCCGAGTTGTTAGTCGTGGTGTCCCTCTGTTTTTTATTTTGTTGTAGTAACCAATGATCACATATGCTAAGTCTTGAATGTATTACGGGTTCGCTACTAGATTTTCATGAATATTGCAAGCTATATCTGCTGATATAATCATTAAATTAATCTTTATTCCATCTATTATTTTTATAACATTAATTTTTATCATATATTCCTAAAAAAATCATATTAAGTTCGTAAGCCATTCTTCAAACCTTTTAAAAATAGGATAAAAAACTGTGGCAATAAGAGAAAACTATGAAATGTTCTTAAAATAAGTCAATAATTTTCTCTTCATAATAGTAATAGCTTCAATTAAAACAATATCATTAATATTTGAACTTTCAGCATGCTCATATAGAGTACCAACAATATTCAAACATTCAACAAAAAATGAATTTATTGTAGGATAATAAACTTAACTAAAAATATTTATTGCATCATTAAAGATTTCTAATTTTTTTCACAAGTATCTCATTGACTAGACAAAAGTGTTATATGTTGAACATGTTGGGAAAAAACTACATAATACATCTTTGTATTGAAAAGCTTTAGTTAAAAAAAAAGTTGAATTCCAACGAGTTGGAGCATCGCTTGAAAATTTTACCGATTTAACACAATTTAATTTACAAAACTTGGCCCTTCTCTCATGAAATTAGAATATGATCAAATACAATTAAGTGCAATCTTAATAGGATTAATGTGATATTTTAAAAAAGTCAGACCATCTTGAACACCTCAATTAAGGACATGACATGTGCAACGAACATGAAAAAATAGACTCCCAAATTTGGTTGACATATTTCTTTCAAATTTCTAATTGATGCAATATTTGCAGATGTATTGTCAAAACCAATTGTTAAAATTTTACATAATAAACCATATTCATCAAAAATTACTTTAATCATTCTATAAATATTTTGTGTAGTATAATGCTCATCAAAAACTCAAAATATAATAAGTCATTTTTGCATGTTTCATGATGCATCAATCCAATGACAAGTCACACTCATATATGAGTGTGTTTGCCAAATGTCACTCCAAATATCATAACAAATAGAAAGACGACCTTTAATATTTTTAAATATTTCATTTAAAATAATTTTACAATCTTTATATAATTTAAAATTTTATCGTTTTGTTGTATTTTTAGGCATTTTACAGGCAGCAGAATTTAAAGTATTTCGAACATAATTAGTAAAAGTAATTTTTCACTAAAATTTAAAGAAAGATGTCTCATATAAGTAAATTTAACAAATTCTTCTCTATTTTTAGCATCAAAATATTTAAATAAATTTAAAGAACTCGTATCTCTACTAGATGAAACATATCTAACCATTTGAGTTTGTGTTGTATCAAGTCCAATTTCATCGGCATGCTATTTATCCAAGTGCTTGTTCGTATTGTCATAACCGCCACAAATTTTATAAGATACACCATAATAATTACATATTTCTCTTGGACCTTCATTTTTTATCTCGAATAAACGAAAATGAATTTTGAAAATATCGGAAGATCGAGACTTAACTTCTCTTCTCCTTGTACCGATATTTTGACCGCTCTGTTGGGTTGGCATATTGGACATGATGTTCTCATATGAGCTTGTCATTTTTTTTAAATATTGAAGAATTTTAAAAATTAATCAATATGAGAAATTGAAGATGAAAGAATTGAGAATGAGAGAATTAAAGAAATTGAGAAAATTGAGAATTGATGTATTGAAAAAAATGAAGCATATGACTCATATTTATACATTTTAGGATTATTTTTGTGATATCTAAAAATTACCCATAAAACTAGACGTTTTATTAATATTATTAAGGGTAATTTATTAATTTTATTTTACAAAAAAAGTAACAGGGAGCCGATGCTCCCTACAGTTGAGTCGCTCAACGACTAGTGTCGTTAGGCCTCTCATGCATTTTCATGCTGCCCAATGGCTACTAGTTAGAATCGTGAAACATAACAGTTCTAACGATTCTGGTTCTTTTTTGTTCGGCTATGATAGAACCTTAACTGAATCGAAAAAATTCGATTCTGATTCTGGAACTGTTGGAACAGAAACTAGCCGATTTTTATCGGTTTGGTTTCGATTCTGAATTGGAACCGTGACCGGGTCTAGTGGTAAATGATATTTTTTAATAATTTTGGGTGCATATATGATATTTTCCAAAGTCATGTGTTTTTTCGAATATAAAGTAATTTTCGGATGGACAAATGATAATTTCATAATAATAATAATAACAACAACAATAATAATTATACAATTAATTTAATATCTGTCGTTTTCTAGTTTTTAGTTACTCTCACAATCTCTATCTAAAAATCTCATTAGATGTTATTTTTGAAACAAACATTGATATGGATAATATAAATAAGAGTAAAAAATACCATCAAAATGGTGTAGTGTGGATTCACTTTTATATAGTAGAAAGCTTCAAGCATGGCTTGGAGTGGACTTAGGCATTGTTGGTCGAACCTCTATAAATACGGTGTCAATTTTCTCTATCCCTAAACTCATTTATATTATCGCAAGTTTATTTTATATTTGCATATTATTTAGTGACTCGTATATTGGTAATATATTTATTGTGATTGATAAATTGATTGATAAGTTTAATTGGTAAAGTAGGGGTGGGCAAAAAAACCGACCGAACCGAACCGAACCAAACCGCAAACCGAATCAAACCGGACCGAATTTACGGTTTTTTTTCTAACGGTTCGGTTTGCGGTTCGGATTGGCCCACCCCAAACGGTTTACGGTTCGGTTCAGGAGCTAATCCGAACCGAACCGTTATAATTAAAAAAATTATATATTTTTATAAAAAAATTTGTATTTGTATTTTTCTTTTAATTTTATTATATGTTTTCTATTTATTAGTATGTTAATATTTATATTCTTAAATTTGTTGTTAATATATTTATTTGTTAATAGTTTTGTTCTTCAATTTATTTGTTAATACTTTTATTCTTAAATTTTTTGTTTTATGGTAGCATCATTATTCTTGAAAGTAAGATGTTTGATTTGTTTCTTAATTAGAATGATGGTAGCATCATTATTCGAGGTAACTTTAAAAAATACAAGAATTAATTGTGCCTCATTTTTCAATCATTTATGGAGTGCATGTGTTCCCTGGAGTCACAGCTTACACCCTAACACTTCATACTATTTGTTTAATAGACTATTTTTTTTTCCACTTAAGTGGATAAAATTTGTTTCAAATATAATAATCCGTAAACCGAATCGAACCAATCCGTAAACCGCTGGTTTAAAAAAATTTCAATCCGAACCAAACCGTTATTTAATGGTTTGGTTTGAGAGGTAAAAAATCTGAACCGTAAAATATGGTTTGGTAAAACCGAACCAAACCGAACCGCGCCCACCCCTAGTTAAAGCTATTAACTTAGTAGCGTAAAATCAACAAGAATTTTAATTCCGTAATTTTAGGTCATTACCCAATTCACCTCCCTCTTGGGTAAATAGAGATTGTTTATTGGGTGTGCTTGTAGGCAACTTCATTTGATATCAAAACGAGATTTTCTCAACAAGACCTAACCATATGAGAATAGTTTATGGCCTCTACAAGCTACACAACATACTTTACCGAATTAGCATTCACCGATAGACAACCATTTTATGATGGAACATACTTCAAATTTTGGAAAAGAAGGATGCTCACATTTATTCGCCTACGATATTGTTGGATATAAAGAGATCACAGGAGGGCGAAAAACTTATGTAAATTCTAATACACTTTAATTTTTATACGAAACATTAGATAAAAGAATCATGATAGGATTCCCAAATTTACAAATGCATATGAATTATGGAAATCATTGGAATTGCTAAATGAGGGAAATAGTCAATTAAATAGGGGTGTTCAAATTTTCGGATCAACCCGCGACCCGACCCACGCGGGTTTTCAAAAGAAATTAGTGTTTTTTCGGTCAATGATGAGTGGAAAATATATCAATATTTACCACCCATTTTACTTAATATTTTGTATGGTTTCTCGAGTTTTATGAACGTTTTGATGTGTTTTAGTTTATTTTACAGATAAAATAAAATCGGGACACAATGGAATTAATCAGGACGAAATGTGGAACAAAGAAGGGAAAAAACTGGACATGACATTTGGATTTTGGAGGTTGGAAACTTGAAATGGCGTTCTAACGAAGTACAATTTCGGAAATTTCAACTTTGCGTAATTTTTGTATTTTGGCTATAAGTTTTACTTCGATATCGGATTTAGGTGATTCACGTTCCATATGAAAGAAGACTCAAAGATCTACAACTTTGATGTTCATAAGAATTTCGAATTCTGAAGTTTTCAATACCGAAAGTGATGGAAAATCCAATGTGTGTTATGCGTAATTATTAAAGTCATTATCAAAATAATTTACAAGTGTCAAGCTTCCACCAATCATGCTTGCATGTTTAGCAGAGGATTTGGTGGAGTGTTTGGTGGCATGTTTGGTGGAGAAATTGGTGGAAGCCTTTTCTTTGCCTATAAATTGAAGCCATAATTTCATTTTCCATTTCTTACTTTCATTCTGGTTTCTATTAAGGAACTTGAGGATTGTATCTTGTGTGTATTTATTTTCTGTATTTTAATTATGTATTTTTATTTTTAGTAATAATAGTTTGTGTGTTTTTACTTTCTTTTATGTTTAGTAATTAATTTCCGCTGGGGGAAGGGTGAAACCTTTAATATGATAAGGTAGATTAATCTCACTTATTTTATAATATAGAAATTGTAACTTAATAATATAGATTAATATTGATACCGCCTATATGACTGATTTTATTTATTTAACATAAAGAGATACCACCTATATGGTCGGTCTTTAGGTGACAAATGAATACCGCCTATATGGCTGGTTTATGGACAAATAATAACACCATTTTTATGGCTGGTTTGATTTATTAATCGAGTAACACTAACAATTTTTATATTATAATAAAGTGAGATTTCTACATTTGAAATATTAAAGGCGAATCACGTAACCCCATCATTTTATTTTTAATCTAGGGAAGTAATGAAGCACAATATTCATGAGTTTCATAATTGATTTTCTTTATAATGTATGGTACATTAGGTTTGTTTATTGAATCTTGACCTTAATGCTTCTTGTTGTCTGATCACCAATAAGATTGATGTGGTAAACATAAAATGAACTTGGAAAATGGATTTTATTTTTCAGTCTTAGATTCAATAGCACACGATCTCACTTTAGGGATTTCCTTACAAGATAAGCATATACCTATTGGGCGTGGATAGCCATAATTGGAACTTGACCTTAATGAATTCAGGTAACTTAGTTAACATAGGAATATAGTTAATTGAGTTACTTTGGATGTTTGCATTCGACCATCGGAAGAGGCTTATGCATATCTTCGTATTTCAGGTTAACAAACTAATATATTACACATGTATAAGAGAATCAATTCATCATTATAGTAATATTGGACGAATTCACAACCCTAGATGTTTTCCTTATTATTAATTTCCTTTGTTTTTATTTTTATTTTATTTATTTATTTAGTTAAATCATCTTCAACCCACAACCAATCACTTCTTACCTCAATTAGATACTTGTAAATAAATAACATCAACAATTAACATTGTGAGAAACTAAGTCCTCGTAGGATCGATATTTTTATATTACTTGAGCGATACGTGCGCTTGCGTAACGTGTGTGTTTATCACTAATTAGTCAACCCGACCCGAAATTTACGGGTTTGGTCATGGGTTTGACCTTAAAACCCAACCTGACCCGAACTTATAAATTTTTTATTATTTTTTTTCTAAAACTTTTATTATTTTTTTAAAAATTTTACTATTATTTTATTTATTTATCACTTTTGTTGTCTTGAAACTTTATATATATGATAATTTTCGGGACATAAAATAACTAGTAATTATATTTCAAAATAATTAATTCATTAAAAAAAATATTTATTTTTTTCGGCCTACTCGACATGACCCGATCGGGTTTCACCCCGTGTGACCCGACCCGCGTGACCCGACCCGATCGAGTCTCACAAAATTTTAAAAAATCTGACCCGACCCGTGAACACCCATACAATTAAATGAATGCAATATTAATTCTAGCTCATCAAATTGTTAAACTTGTAATTTGACATTCATGGCTATAGAAAATTATAGAGGGGAATCAGAAAAAGAAAGTATTGTTGTTTGTAAAAATGAAATTTTTGATTGTGATGAATTACTTAACATGTTGAATGAGTTGCATGATAAATATGATGCTCTTAGAAATAAATGTAATTTGATTAAGAAAAAATATATATTAATTTAACATGAACATGCATCATGTATGGATAAAATTCGTGGTTTGGATAATGATGATATTCGCTTAAAAGCCAAGTATGAAGATGATGTGTTGATCGATCAAAATGAGCATGCATATCATATTGAACAAAATCATACTTTAAATCTTGAGGATTACTTCTAAATCATCTCGTGCTTGTGAATCTTTGAAAATTGAAAATGACGATTTGAATAAGAAATTAGACGATTTGCATGACATTGTGACGAAGTTCACTCAAGGTGAAAAAAATTTTAAAATGCTACTTGGTTAATAGAGAAGTGTGTTTGGAAACTGTGAATTAGGATATAAGCTTCACATGAAGGAAACATTTTTGAAAAATTATTTTATGAAGACATCCATTTCTCATACACATGTCACTTTTGATGAAAATATAACATGTCATGCAAGCAATAGGAAATGCCACAAAATATTTGATTGCATGTACAAAAATATGAAAGTGAGTGCATGAGTTCTCTAAGGAATGAAGACTAACCCTTATAGACCCAAGAAATTTTGGGTACCAAAATGTGATTGAATGAATCTTTAGGGGAAGTTTTGAGAGAGGCTATTAATGAGAAATACAAAATGATCCAACTTAACACAAATGAGGAAAAAGCTCAACAAGAAGATCAAAACTCTACCTAAAAAATGAGTAGATTTGATGATTGATGGATTGTTACTTAGTGACAATGATAAAAGGTAAAATCCGTGCTTATGAAAACATTGGTACTGTTTCCTCCAACTTATATAAGTATGCTTGTTTTAATTGATATAAATTGGACTTGATTGTGAAATATACTGGAGATTAGGAAATTTTCATTTCAATTGATATCAATCTATACTTAATCATACCATAAATTTCATTTAGTATTAAATGATATCACATAGGACTTATTATCTTTTATGACATATGTGATCCTTTTGAATTGTTAGCATTGGATATGCCTTGCCATTGATCTCTATTGGTTGAAAATGAAATGCATGGATATTGGTATAACTTGGATGATTTTGATGATCCTTGTATGTCTTTTAGATTGTTTGGCAAAATGGGAAATTTTTATAGAAAATGCTAAGTGTGCATGTTTATGAACTTTAATATGTTTTGTCACATATTAGTTGGTATCTCATATAGCCTATTTTTTGAATCTCCATCCTTTTTGATAATGTCAAAGGGGGAGAAATCATATAATTAGATTAAAACTTGTATACCCTCACCCTTGTATTAAGAGTGAGCAAATTTGTACTAATATTTTTGTCTAAGTTTTATAAAGTTATATTGAAGACAATCACATATTGAGGGAGAGCCATAATCGTCAACAAATTTAGAACCCTTAAGCTCATAAATTTTAAGGGCCGTCATCATCAAAAATAGGGAGATTAGTAGTGCTATAGTACCCAATGAAGGATTTTGATGATGCAACGCGGAAGACTTCGACGCACATTAGTGTACGTGCCAAATTTGGGCCATGGATAAAATTGTCTTTCCAAATCGAACCCAATATCAGATAAGGCCATGGACAGAAATGCTAAATACCGGAAAGCCCAAGGTAAAGCCCAAGAAAACCCTTATTCCACTTGCAGATAAAGAATTCATACATAAAGCCAAGACCTTACCTAATATTCCCCACTTACCCTAATCATAATTATATTGCTCCACTTTGATCATTAAATAGTGATATCTTAGCACATTGTGGGACTTATGCCAGCTGCAAAAGTCACTCATCTTCAACTATAAATTACAACACAATTCGAGAAACAAGAGAGGAGCAAGCCTGACTTCTCTCTTACAGCTTCTGCTCTCTGACACAAGCTCTCAGAGCTTCACATTTCTTAAACACTTCATTCCGCCCTCACGGCCACCCAAAGAAGGTCATGGTAATAGTAAACCTTGCTTTCACATTTAACATATTCACTGCTCATTTCATACTACTGACTTGAGCGTCGGAGTGCCCCCGGCACCCACCACACACCGGTGGGGAGTCTTCTCCCGCTCACTCTACTTTGTCTTGCAGGATCGTTGATGCCCCCAACCTACAAATTCTGATTGTGGACCTCGGCCGAAATCCAGCATCCACAATTTGGCGCCCACCGTGGGGCCTTAGCGTTTCATAGCATGCAAAAATATCTCAGTCTACGATTCCTAAAACGCAACTGCTCATGGCTTCAATCAACAAGCAAATTCCATATCACATGGCCACATAATTAACCACTCTGCCAAAGCAATTACGATCATTGGAAGAGGAAAATATCACCATATGAGGCTCCAGTATTAATCATGAAGCAATTGGAGCAGACTTCTTCAACATCTCAAAGATAAGCCACACTACATCACATGCAAAAGAGGAATCTCCTCAAACATGCACACAACCCAATATAGCAGTCCACTCACCAAAGCTCCATTTGACACTACATACACATGTGTCTAGCATTGGATGGATATTTCATTCGACATGGAGCTCAGAATGTTTGGCATAGGCAGATGCTCCATTCGACATTACACTCCGCACGTACCACTCGACATGAAATGGAGAAAGGCTTACATCAATTCCATTCGACATTGCCCACGTACGCATACATTAGTTCTTTAAGTAAAGGTGGGACCATGCATCAATAGAAGAGAAGCTTGCAAAATGGTCCACGCCATCACGCCATGAGCCAAATCCAAAAAAAAAAAAAAAAAAATTGAAAAAGGAGAATTGATTATTAAAAGCAAAAAAAAAAAAAAAAAATTTCAAAAGGAGAAGTGGTCCCAAATACATAGGTTTTCCAATTTACTTTTACTAAAAGCAAAAGCATCAAAGCCACAGAAGCATTGAAAAAGAATGGTATATAAAATATAATTGTTGACCTTAGAAAGCTATTGGACCATGAAAGAAGATTTTGAGAAAGAAACAAATAGCTTGCAATGTGGGCCCCAAATGTTTGCATTAGGTTTGAAATTGCAAAGTCACGTGAAGAAATAAAAAAAAAAGTGGAAAGAGGAAAGGGGAGAAAATATCATTCTCTAGCTAGCTGTCCAAAAAAAAAAACAAAACAAAAAAAAAAACAAAAAACAAAATTAAAAAAAAAACAAAAAAATGTGCCAAGCGCCAAAGCTGCCCAAGTAAATGCGTCCCACATCGACCAGGAACCAAGACATCAGGCAGAAAATAAAGCAACCATGAGCATACAGAAGACAAATCTTGAGTCGATCAGACAATCTATTCAGGATGGTTCTAATACATTTCAGCTGAATATGCGCCACTCGACTGGACACAATAAAAGGCTTGTTGCTAAATGGACGCTTCACTCGACAAGAAAATAAATGAAGGCTTGACAATAAGAGAATGTGCCACTCGACAAGACAAAAATCAAAGCTAAACTGCATGCTACACCACAAGTACACTGTCCAGATATTAGAATGATGGTTCATACTACATGAAGGCTCACAAAACATGGAAGGATATTCACCCTCTCGAGACAACATAGGTGGATTTTCATCACATGAAAGGTTAGTCATCATCTCCATGCTACATTGATTTAATAATGCCAATTCCAGGCTACAATAGAGAATGTTTTATCATGCCTTGTAGTATGAAAAACTCTCTTGGATCACCTTTAAGTCCAATCGACCAACCTGAATTAGATTAGGTAGTATGGAAATTTTATGTGACTTTCATCAAAGTTCATTCTATTGTAGTATCATTGACCTTAGTCATGTATTGTATAATTAGTAATGACCTTTGTAGACATCCATCTCTTCCATACTACATATGAAGATAATCATCTCCACACTACGTATGGAGATTATCATCGACTCTAGACTATATGGATGGATTTTCATAAACTCTAAGAAGCATTGGAAAGGCCCCATGAACCTTTGTGAGGTTCATTCGACCGTAGTCTCATGGATAGGTAGAATGAAAATCCTTTTGGACCTTCATCAAGTCTAGTAATGGTGATTCTTATAGACATGCATTAGTTTCATTCGACCGTGTCTCATGGACCTTTGTCAGTTCCATTCGACCATAGTGTCATAAACTTTCATCAAGTCAATTTGTCCCAATCGACATCTACATATGTAGCTTGGGACTTGTTGTGGATCTTATGCATGTATGGCTTGATGCTTGATGTTTTTCCCAATCGACATCTACATGTGTAGCTTGGGACTTGTTGTGAATCATATGCATGTATGGTTTGATGCTTGGTGTCTGTCCCAATCGAAATCTACATGTGTAGCTTGGGATTTATTGTGGTTTTCATGCGTGAATAGCTTGATGTTTGATGTCTTTCCCAATCGACATCTACTTGAGTGTAGCTTGGGATTTATTGTGGATTTCATGCGTGTATAGATTGATGATTGATGTCTTTCCCAATCGACATCTACATGTGTAGCTGGGACTTGTTGTGAATCCTATGCATGTATGGTTTGATGCTTGTGTCTGTCCCAATCGACATCTACATGTGTAGCTTGGGATTTATTGTGGTTTTCATGCGTGAATAGCTTGATGTTTGATGTCTTCCCAATCGACATCTACATAAGTGTAGCTTGGGATTTATTGTGGATTTCATGCTTGTGTAGCTTGATATTTGATGTCTTTCCCAACCGACATCTACATAAGTGTAGCTTGGGATTTATTGTGGATTTCATGCATGTATAGATTGATATTTGATATCTTTCCCAATCGACATCTACATAAGTGTAGCTTGGGATTTATTGTGGATTTCATGCATGTATAGCTTGATATTTGATGTCTTTCCCAATCGACATCTACATAAGTGTAGCTTGGGATTTATTGTGGATTTCATGCATGTATAGATTGATGATTGATGTCTTTCCCAATCGACATCTACATGAGTGTAGCTTGGGATTTATTGTGGATTTCATGCGTGTATAGATTGATGATTGATGTCTTTCCCAATCGACATCTACATAAGTGTAGCTTGAGATTTATTGAGGATTTCATGCGTGTATAGCTTGATATTTGATGTCTTCCCAATGGACATCTACATAAGTGTAGCTCGGGATTTATTGTGGATTTTATGCATGTATGGCTTGATGCTTGATGTTTTTCCCAATCGACATCTACATATGTAGCTTGGGAATTGTTGTAGATACCACATATAGTTATGACTTGAGACTTGATGTTCATCGCAGTCTACATCTACAAGCCTATATCTTGGAACTTGTTGATGAACTCATTCGACAATATACCCATTGTCCTGACCTTCATCTGGTTCAGAGGACTGGGGACATTCCTCATTGACTCATGTAGAGTCAAGTGAAGACCTGGCCTTCATCTGGTCCAGAAGACATTGTAAACTCCTCTGGTCCTTGACCAGTAGTATGGAGATATCATGACATTCATCTGGTTCAGTCGACTGGGAACATTCCCCATGGCTCAAGTAGAGTCAATATATGACCTTCAACTGGTCTAGAAACAGTAGTATGGAGATATCCTGACCTTCATCTGGTTCAGTCGACTGGGAACATTCCCCATGGCTCAAGTAGAGTCAATATATGACCTTCATCTGGTCAGACGACATTGTAAACTCCACTGGTCCATGACTAGTAATATGGAGATTATCCTGAACCTTCATCTGGTTCAGTCGACTGGGAACATTCCCCATGGCTCAAGTAAAGTCAATATATGACCTTCATCTGGTCAGACGACATTGTAAACTCCACTGGTCCATGACTAGTAGTATGGAGATTATCATGAACCTTCGTCTGGTTCAGTCGACTGGGAACATTCCCCATGGATCAAGTAGAGTCATTATATGACCTTCAACTGGTCTAGAATAATTTGAAGACTCCTCTAGTCCTTGACCAGTAGTATGGAGATATCCTGACCTTCATCTGGTTCAGTCGACTGGGAACATTCCCCATGGCTCAAGTAGAGTCAATATATGACCTTCAACTGGTCTAGAATAATTTGAAGACTCCTCTGGTCCTTGACCAGTAGTATGGAGATATCCTGACCTTCATCTGGTTCAGTCGACTGGGAACATTCCCCATGGCTCAAGTAGAGTCAATATATGACCTTCAACTGGTCTAGAATAATTTGAAGACTCCTCTGGTCCTTGACCAGTAGTATGGAGATATCCTGACCTTCATCTGGTTCAGTCGACTGGGAACATTCCCCATGGCTCAAGTAGAGTCAATATATGACCTTCAACTGGTCTAGAATAATTTGAAGACTCCTCTGGTCCTTGACCAGTAGTATGGAGATATCCTGACCTTCATCTGGTTCAGTCGACTGAGAACATTCCCCATGGCTCAAGTAGAGTCAATATATGACCTTCATCTGGTCAGACAACATTGAAGACTCCCCTGGTCCTTTGACCAATAGTATGTGGATTATCCTGACCTTCACCAGGTTCAGTCTACTGGGAACATTCCCCATTGGCTCATGTAGAGTCAAGTTGAAGACCTGGCCTTCATCTGGTCCAGAAGATATTATAGACTCCCCTGGTCCTTTGACTAGTAGTATGAGGATTATCCTGAACTTCATCAGGTTCAGTTGACTGGGAACATTCCCCATTGGCTCATCATGTAGAGTCAAGTTGAAGACATGGCCTTCATCTGGACCAGACAACATTGAAGACTCCCCTGGTCCTTTAACCAATAGTATGGGGATTATCCTGACCATCGTCAGGTTCAGTCGATTGGGAACATTCCCCACGAATCATGCCGAGTCAAGTTGAAGACCTGGACTTCCTCTGTCCAGTTTACACTTATCGTATGGAATATACTCCTGAACCGTATTATGGTTCAGTCGACTGGGGACATTCCCCATTGCTTATGTCAAGCCAAGTTGAAGACTTGGACTACTCATAAACCATGCATTGAATTCATTCTGTCGTATGAAACATGAACTAGTACATTCTTGACTGGTACTCTTACATCTTGTTGTATTCGACATATATTGAAATACTCTCCAAGTCAAGGACTTCTTGACTTAGAGAGTAGGGGACAAACTGTACGTGCCAAATTTGGGCCATGGATAAAATTGTCTTTCCAAATCGAACCCAATATCAGATAAGGCCATGGACAGAAATGCTAAATACCGGAAAGCCCAAGGTAAAGCCCAAGAAAACCCTTATTCCACTTGCAGATAAAGAATTCATACATAAAGCCAAGACCTTACCTAATATTCCCCACTTACCCTAATCATAATTATATTGCTCCACTTTGATCATTAAATAGTGATATCTTAGCACATTGTGGGACTTATGCCAGCTGCAAAAGTCACTCATCTTCAACTATAAATTACAACACAATTCGAGAAACAAGAGAGGAGCAAGCCTGACTTCTCTCTTACAGCTTCTGCTCTCTGACACAAGCTCTCAGAGCTTCACATTTCTTAAACACTTCATTCCGCCCTCACGGCCACCCAAAGAAGGTCATGGTAATAGTAAACCTTGCTTTCACATTTAACATATTCACTGCTCATTTCATACTACTGACTTGAGCGTCGGAGTGCCCCCGGCACCCACCACACCGGTGGGGAGTCTTCTCCCGCTCACTCTACTTTGTCTTGCAGGATCGTTGATGCCCCCAACCTACAAATTCTGATTGTGGACCTCGGCCGAAATCCAACATCCACAATTAGCAAACATTATAAAAAGATGTCGAAGTAAATTGATAGCAAAGAGCATAATGGATTTGAAGACTCAAATGCTTATTAAAGAATATTTTATGGTGTTAGCTTAAGGCTATCTTTGTAAGTGAGTTGATAATTTAAGTTTCTAAGCTCATAGGTCATATGCACATTCATTTATATGCATTAAGGTAATGTGCAAGATGTTTTCAACTTTCGAATACTGTATTTTCTACACTGAGACCCACATACCGGTCCCCCACACCACCATACCAGTAACCCTACTCTGCCTTGGATGGATTTACATGCTCTTTGGAACAAGACTTCTCTTTACCGGTCTCCCATACCAGTCAGCTGGAGTTTGCACAGCTAATGAAACCAGGACGGTTCATACCGGTCCCTAAACCGATGAGCTAACCAGAATACCAATCTCTATATCGATCAGTAGTCTGGTATTGCGCTTTCATCTTCAACGGTAATATAGTCGTTATATTTTGTATGACCGACATACCGACCTCTGAGACTGGCATACCAGTCTCAGACAGAGAGCATGAGCTGTTTTACACATTCTCTAAAAATTGAGCCTCAAATCCGTTTTTGCACAATAACAACACCTTCGTACATTTTGTAACAAGCAGAAAACATAGAGTTTTACTAAACCTTCATCATCATATACTCTCATAATCAAAATCATACACTACACCTTCATATCATTTGTAGTGAGCTTAGATTACTTGGGTTAGAAACTCACATCCTAAATCTTCTTTATTCTTTTTCTGAGTGCCTAAGTTGTGTTTTAATCTTCATTATTCAAACACACGTGATAATGATATCATTTGTTGAGTGGGTATACTCAAAAGGGTAATTTGTGTAAAGGTTGTGAGTAAGCCTAGAGACAAAACCTATTGTAAAGGTTTGAGAGTGAGCCATTGGAAAACTCTTGGTGTAAATGTTTTGAGTGAACCTAGGGGATAAAACTCGTAGTTTGTGAGTGAGCCACAGAAAACTCTCAGTGTAAAGTGTAGATTCAATTTTACATAGTAGAAAGCTTCAATCACAGTTTGGAGGAGTGGACGTATGCATTGTTGGCTGAACCACTGTAAATACAATATCAATTTTCTCTATCCCTAAACTTCTTTATATTATCACAAGTTTATTTTTTATTTGCATATTATTTAGTGACTTGTACATTGATAATATATTGTGATTGAGAAATTGATTGATAAGCTTAATTGGTAAAGCTACTAACTTAGTAGCGTAAAATCGACAAGAATTTTAATTCCGCAATTTTAGGCCATTATTTAATTCACCACCCTCTTTGGTATATAGAAATTACTTGTTGAGTGTGCTTGAAGGCAATTGCATGAGGTTGTTGAAATATCCAGACTCTTTGATGATCGTTGTCCTAAAAGCAAGATATTTCAAAAACAACAATTTCTTGAGTGAAAATTTACGTAGCAACCCATCTTTCATTTGGAGGAGTATTATTTGGGGAATGAAAGTTTTTAAAGAAGGGTATTAGGTATAATATTGCAAATGGCGAGAACGTTTTGATATATGGCATTAATTGGATTCCTAGGCCTAGCATTTTCAGACCTTTCTCCACTCCAACTTTACCGGCTATTTCTATGGTTAAAGTGCTGATATGAGGAATGGGTAGATTGAATGAAGATATAATAAGACAACACTTCAATGAAGAGGACTTTGAAATAATCATGGATATCCCTCTACCGAGAGTAGTCAAGGAAGATGAAGTGTGTTGGTATTTCGATGAAAGGGGGTATCCACCGTAAAGTCAGCGTATCATGTGGCAATGAGTATTAAAAGATCCACGACAGTTTCGTTGTCTTCTTCAGGGCTGGATGTATGGAAAATGGTGTGGTCTTTGAATTTACCAACTAAGGTGAAGTTTTTTATGTGGATGAGGTTATTGGGGTGGATACCCACTGTTGTCAATCTTAGGGGGAGGAAAATTATTGAGAGTGATTGGTGTTTAAGGTGTTCAATGAGTAAAGATGTAGACACTGGATTTCACCTTCGGTCCACAATCGATAATTTGTATGATGAGTCACTAGCGATCTTACAAAATAAAGGAAAAGTGGACGTAGATATCTACCCACTGGTGTAGTGGATGCCGTAGGCAGTCCGACACTCAAGTTAGTGGCATAAACGAGCGAAAATAGAGAGAAGAACAAGGTTTGAGGATACCTTGATCTTCGTATATTATCATGAGGGCGGTTGACTAATGTTCATGAGGTAATATATGATTTGAGAACTTGAGTGTGAGAGCCAAAGCTTCAATGAATCTTCCATTTGGACCCCCTATCTTTTTATAGGTCGTGAGGTAGCCTTCCAGTCGGATTCAAATTCCTTGGAAAACTCATATTCCAAGCCTATTTAGGAAAATATAGTTGAATCATGATTGAATTATGAGTGTCTATATATTCGAGATTAGGTGAAATCCCTATGGTATTTGGATTATGCCACCATGTATGTAGGTTTTATGTCTCGATCCAAATACTCAGTTTCCTTATTAAGAAAGAATTAGTCATGTGTAGACTGGCAGACCATGTCTACTGGTACATTACTGTAGGGCCAAATTTGGACCGAAGGGTACAATCATTTTTTCACTTCGCATCTGTGGATAGATGTGGATGCTGGTTTTCGCCCGAGGTTCACAATCGAGAATTTACAGGTTGGGGGCACTAGCGATCCTGTAAAACAAAGGTAGAGTGAGCGTGCATGTTACTGCCCACCGGTGTGGTGGGTGCCGTAGGCACCAAATTGTGGATGCTGGTTTTCGCCCGAGGTCCACAATCGTGAATTTGTAGTATGAGGGCACTATCGATCCTGCAAAACAAAGGTAGAATGAGCGGGGAGTACTGCCCACTGGTGTGGTGGGTGCCGTAGGCACTCTGACGCTCAAGTCAGTGATGAAGACGAGCTATAAGTAATGGAAGAGCAAAGCTAAAGACTACCTTGATCCCTGTGGATTGCCGTGAGGGCGATGGGTCGGAGGTACTGAGAGCTCTGGGTGAGAATATGATTAAGCTGAGAGTTGTGATTGCCCCCCTCCAAGTGAAACCTCTTCCTTTTATAAGTCCTTTGAGACACGTTCATTTACTCTTCTGTCCGTTGGATGTCTTGAAATGGTCGATTAAATGGTGGAGGTTATGGGTTCAGGCGTTTTCCTGAACTGCTAACTGAAGTGTTTATTGGCTATTCTGGTCACATCTTTTATTGGTAATGGGCTTAGGCTTCTGGGATCCATTGGCCCACCCACCACCGGTGTGGTGGGTGCCGTAGGCACTCCGACGCTCAAGTCAGTGATGAAGATGAGTTATAAGTAATGGAAGAGCAAGACTAAAGACTACCTTGATCCCTGTGGATTGTCGTGAGGGCGGTGGGTCGGAGGTACTGAGAGCTCTGGGTGAGAATATGATTAAGCTGAGAGTTGTGATTGCCCCCTCCAAGTGAAACCTCTTCCTTTTATAAGTCATTTGAGACACATTCATTTACTCTTCTGTCCATTGGATGTCTTGAATCGGTCGATTAAATGGTGAAGGTTATGGGTTCGTGCGTTTTCCTGAACTGGTAACTGAAGTGTTTATTGGCTATTCTGGTCACATCTTTTATTGGTAATGGGCTTAGGCTTCTGGGATCCATTGGCCCAATACAGTTTATGAGTTGGGCTCTTTAATAGGTTTCGGGTCTTTGGCTGTGTAGTTGGTCTGGTGATGAAATGTCGATTTTACCCTTGGGCCCAAATTTATCCCGTACAGTTTGTCCCATACTCTCAAAGTCTAGAAGTCATTGACTTTGAGAGTATTTATGTGCTTGTCGAATGAAACAGGATACGAGTTACTTGCTACTGAACCTGACGAAGGCTCAAAGCTAATTCATGTCTATGTCTTCAGTTGACTCGACATGAGTCCTTAGGGGTTGTCCCCGGCTGACTGAACCAGACGAAGGTTCAAGAGTAATTTTATTCAACACGTCGTATGGACTGAGGAAAGTCTATATCTTCATTTGACTCGACAAGAGTCCATGAGGAATGTTCCTGGTTGACTGAACCAGATGAGGGTTCATGAGTTATTTCATTCGACATGTCGTATGGACTGAATGAAGTCCATGCCTTCATTTGACTCGACAAGAGTCCATAAGGGATGTCCCCGGTCGACTGAACCATATGAGGGTTCAGGAGTTTATTTCATTTGACATGTCGTATGGACTGAATGAAGTCCATGCCTTCATTTGACTCGACAAGAGTCCATAGTGGATGTCCCCGCAACTATATAATCAACTATTATTTAATTGATTAAATTCAATTATATTGATTACTATAATCCAATTATAAAATCAACTATTAATTGAAATAGTTTGAATACAATCCAACTGTTAATTAAAACAACAATTAAATATTAGTCCAACTAATATATTAATTTATTTTGACGAAAAATCTTAAATGAGCGCGTATGGCAAGTAACTAAACGAATATTGCAAATTTAATACTTGCCTCCCATTATTTTTCGGCGAGCCTCTAACCCTCTGTGGAGTACTCGGGAAACCTTATTTCCTAGTGGGCTAGGATCCCGTTAAATAACACACAATCTTGACTTTGGCCAACAAATTATATGATAATTAACTAGGTAGATCTCTAAGATCAATTGGATCTCATCCAATTCCTAGATCCAGTAGGTGGACATCCAAGTCCGAAACATATATCTTATATATGCCAATATATCCAATATATTGCCAAACTTTTTTTCCTCTAAATCAACTAAGCCTTGGCTTTGGCACAACAAACTTAGTGATCCCAGTTAAACAGAACCCATTGACTATGGAAAGCTTCGTAATCAATGTCGATGGACAAGAAGTGATCTTGACTTTGGCCAAAAAATCACAACTTGGACAAGACACCGATATGGAACAAAGCCTTCATGATTCAAACACATCCGCGACGGACAAAGGTCTTGACTTTGGCCAACAAACCAGTGTCAGTCTTGGTTCTTGAGTAAGAATCACTCAATGGAAGGAAAAACGCTTAATATGTGTTGAGGGTTTTTCGCGTAAATTGGCAACCAATTAATTATCTTTGTTAAGGTCTCATCATCATACACCCTTAAACATTCATTCTAAACACATAATAAGACACGTAAGTAAATAAAACAATAATGATATGCGGATGGATATTTAACACATTGTTCCTAGAACAAATCTCTCCATTTACTCTCTCCCGCTAGCACAAGTATTACTTCTACCCGATTACATAACACTTCTAAAGAAACCTCATTTACATTGAGGGGAATATGTGAGAAGAGAAATACACAGAGTCAAGAGGTAATTGGCTGGACACACAGGTCCAATTAATAAATTCTAAATTTATTACAATAATTTCCAAAATTGCCCTCACCCATCTAATATCCATCAGATATGCATTATTCATACATCGCATCCATGTATTCACATAAGCATGTTATCAATCAATCTAATCCAATTAATTAATCTGATAATTAATTACCATCCAATGTTCAAACAACGATTTGATTTTGCGTGAGTCCAACTCGTTTTGCGAATAAGTACTCAAAGTACGAATTCTTGAATTATATTAAACTACAATATTAAATCCAATTTAATTTGTATTTAATACTAATTCTATATTTAATTCCAAATTAAATAATTAAATTTTTTAATGTACCTTTACGACTTATATTCTAAATCTAATCGTTACGGGTCTCAAAGCCCGATTAACATCCAATGTTAATTTAATTAAAGTCCAATGGGCTTTTAATTAATTTCTTAAGGCATGGACTTTTGGTCAATATGGGTCAAACCCAAATACCAAAGCCCATTTAAGGAATCACCCTTATTTGCCAAGAAACCAATTTAGGCTCATTAGGCCCAATTAAAATTAAAGGTCCATTAAGTCATAATTGGACTTTATGGATATGGTTTTTGGCCCAATTGGATCCAACCAGTTAGCCTAAACCAAACTTGGCCCAACCAAGCCCATTAAGCCCAATTACAACTTCAAAAGCCCAATTCCAAATTTGGCCCAATTAATTAAATTACCAAATTTCATTATTTAATTAACCTAAAGTGTATGCCATAATTAATTAACCAAATTAATATTTCCAAAACACCAATTAGCCTAATTAATTATGCTCATTATCATCAACACATGTCCAACACATTTGAATCAAAAAATCACATCATTTTCATGCTTACTAGTCTCGGCATTTTAGGGGTTTTTATTGTTCGATTCGATTTCAATCCAATTAAATCCACAATCAACATTTCCCGAATGATTTCAACTCATCCAATGATCAAAATCAAAAAATACCATGACTTAGGGCAACTCCAAGTATTCGGCCAAGCCTAAATTTTGGGCAAAAATTGATCCAATCAACTTTTCATGAAATTGATCATATACAACTTCAATACATCATCATTCAAGCATACTCAATCAATCAATTTTATCAAATCATGCTCAAATTGATTTTACCCAAATTTTACCCTAATTAAGTTTCCTGCTCAAAATGGCTCAAGATACCATTGTTGGGTTTCTATTAAGTCCCAAGATCGATTTCAAGCAAGAAAAACATGTGTGAATACAACAATGAAGAATGGCGGAATCATACTTACATTGATCGGCTTTTGGATGCGACGAAAAAAAAATCTTTTTCCTCCATGGTGAAACATATAGCCATGCCAAAAATCGGTGCTCCATGAGTGTCTTCAAGCTCCAAGCTTTATTTGATGATTCCATGCTCATGAAAAAGATTCCCTATCACATTTGTATGTACTCTAAAGTGTGCTAGCACATTGGAGATTTTGCCACAAAATCTCCTCTTTGTTCCTTCAATGTCTCGGCCAAGCAAGACTTGGATAAGGGAAATGGCCCTAGGCCAAATGGTGAGAAGAGAGGAAGAAGGCCCATTGGCCGAATATAGAGGGAGAGAAGAGAGGTTAGAGTTGTGTGAAATGTTTTCCAAAAAAATATACCAAAATTTAGGTCAAAGCTTTTCAAAAAAGCAAAACAATTTTGGAGGCAAAAATGCATTAAATGCATTCAACAACCCACATCAACTATTCACATCAAAAGTGACTAGACATCACATCACTCAAAGTGACAAGTGATTTGATGCTTGATGTGACTAGTGGTTTGACGCTTGATGTGACTTGTGGGCCGCACTTGAATTCGAAATGCGAGTGCGCCCGCAAACACTCCCGGGCTCGGGTTCGCTAATTCCGAATTAACGAATTTTCCGTTGCGACGTAATTAAATAATTATGCCTAGCAAAATTACTTTTCACGTCGCTAACGAATTAATTCTAAATTAACTCGTTTGCCCGAATTAAAATCCAATTTTAATTCCGCGTCGAAATCCAATTTCGTATAATATATCGAATATATTATTTTATCGATTAATTCCAAATTAATCGTTCTCTCTCTTTAATTAATATTTTATCCCAGATAAAATATCTCCGTAATTAATCCCAGATTAATTTTCTCTCTCATTTAATTAATCCCAGATTAATGAAGTGCGAGTCATACGTCATTGGTGAATCTTCGGGAAGCGACCCATGAGATCCCCAGATATGTTGGCAGTAAATTCGGTCGTCGGACTATCCGAACACGTACGTACATAGTACTACGTTTTTACCGATTTACAAGACATGGTTGGCTTCTAGCAAAGCACCGTGCCTACCCAATTCTCCAGAAATATTCTTACTGGAATAGGTGATCTATATCAGGCGTAGTATACGTAGTATTGCGTATTTCGATCCAGCATCGGATGTCACGTGCAAGGCCTGAGACTGGAATTGTGTCTGCCCCGTATGAAGCACATATCGGATCTCTGGTAACTAGTCTCTATAATCGGATAAACATAACCTAGTCATAATATCCCGATAGCTGCAGCATATAAGAGAACCAGTTCCGTATCCTACGTGATCATCATCTCCACTATGACTGGAGTGATACTTCCATCTCGACATCACACCCAATACACTACGATTCTCAATATACCTAGAAGAGGCGTACAGAGAACCTGTTAAAGCCCTGGACGACCAAAACCAAAGTTTATTGATTGTCGCAAGTATTAGCGGTGCAAGTCTCAGGTTAAGACCAAATACACCTACCCTGATTCGGACTTCCATAGACACATAGTCATACTACCAATGGAATTCCGAGGGGTCTATCCAGAGCAAACATGTTTCCTTACCATCGGTAAACACAACCTCCTATTACACTTGTATGAGTATCATATACCCAAATATATGAGAACTATGATGTTATGCTCCCACAACGCGCACAAGTGTAATACTAGTCTATTCCGTATTTATCGATGTCCAATCTCGATAATACTACGACTAAGAATATTTAATGATTAAACCTTCGTGGATTGATACTTTCTCATATCATCTCAATCCGGAACTAATCATATGGACCTTTTATCATTTATACATCTTGGTAATCTAATTACAAATGATAAAAAATCATTTTCCTTTGTCACATAGTTAATTTGTACAACACCACCATGATATGTACAAATAGTGATGCTATGGGCCATATTGTCCAACATCTTCAACTTGACTCTACATGAGCTATGGGGAAAATTCTTAGTCGACTGAACCTGATGAAGGTCGGGATAATCCATATACTACGGGTCAAAGGACCAGGGGAGTCTTCAATGTCGTCTGGACCAGATGAAGGCCATGTCTTCAACTTGACTCTACATGAGCCATGGGGAATGTTCCCAGTCGACTGAACCAGGTGAAGGTCAGGTTAATCCCCACAATACGGGTCAAATGACCAAGGGAATCTCCAATGTCTTCTGGACCAGATGAAGGTCAGGTCTTCAACTCGACTCTACATAAGCCATTGGTAAAGTTCCCAGTCGACTGAACCAGATGAAGGTCAAGATAATCCACATACTACGGGTCAAAGGACCAGGGTAGTCTTCAATGTCGTCTGGACCAGATGAAGGCCATGGGAATGTTCCTAGTCGACTGAATCAGATGAAGGTCAGGATAATCCATATACTACGGGTCAAAGAACCAGAGGAGTCTTTTATGTCGTCTGGAACATATGAAGGTCAAGTCTTCAACTTGACTCTACATGAGCCATGGGGAATGTTCCCAGTCGACAAAACAAGATGAACGTCAGGATTATCCTCATACTACGGGTCAAATGACCAGGGGAGTCTTCAAAGTATTCTAGACCAAATGAAGGCCAGGTCTTCAACTTGACTCTACATGAGCCATGGGGAAAGTTCTCAGTCTACTGAACCAGATGAAGTTCAGGATAATCTCTATACTACAGGTCAAAGGACCAGGGGAGTCTTCAATGTCGTCTGGACCAGATGAAGGCCATGACTTCAACTTTCACTCTACATGAGCCATGGTAAATGTTCACAGTCGACTGAACCAGATGAAGGTCATAATAATCTCCATACTAAGGGTCAAATGACCAGAGGAGTTTTCAATGTCGTTGGACAAGATGGAGGCCACTTCTTCAACTTGACTCTACATGAGACATGGGGAATGTTCCCTGTCGACTGAACCAGATGAAGGTCAAGATCATCCCCATACTACGGGTCAAAGAACCATGAGAGTCTTCAATGTCGTCTGGACCATATGAAAGTCAAGTCTTGAACTTGACTCAACATGAGGCATATTTTATATGTGTTGTGTCGATTGGGATCCTCAACAAGTCCCAAGCTACATGCTTGTAGTGTCCAGTAGGATCCATATTAATTCTCATGCTACAGGCGTGTAGTATCGACTGGGATCCATATGATGCCTCAAACTACGCAATGAGATGTTAATTGGGTCATACTTAATGAGTCCCAAATCAAATACCAGGATCTTCAAGTCTCAAGCTACACACTCGTGGTGTCGAATGGGATCCACATCAAGCCCCAAGCTACATGCGTGTAGTGTTGATTGGGTTCCACATCATGCCCCAAGCTACACACTGAGATGTCAACTAGGTCATACTTAATTAGTCCCAAGTCAATGACCGGGACCTTCTTCAAGTCCCAAGCTACACAAACATGGTGTCAAATGAGATCCACATCAAGCCTCAAGCTACAGGCATGTCTGAGATCCACAACACGTCTCAGGCTACACACGTGGAGATGTCAACTGGGGCATAAGCTTCATTCTGAGTCCTCATTCATGTATGTCAACTGGGATGTCCTAACACCAATTCTCCATACATGTATGTCGACTGGAAAGTCTTCACACCAAGTCCTTATTAAGGTAGTGTCCCTGTAAAGTCTTCATATATGCATGTCGATTGGAATATCATCATTCCAAGTGTGGACGAGGTACAGAAGTGGGCGACGCTGTCCGGGCTCGCGGCCCGGTCGGGAGTACGGAGTAGCCCACAGGGGACTAAACCGGAGAAATAAAATAGAGTCGCCACCCAGTGTGAACTGGGAAATGATTTAAGGCCGCACTCACCCCTCGCAAGGGAAGACCTCAAACCGTTGGGTTCAGAATGGTCCCTTACTTATGCCAATTGTAATGAAAAGATTTATGCAATAGTATAACCAAGTCTTATGTAACACATGCAAGATAATGTAATCAACACACAAGATTGCACACCCATAATCGTAAATAAAAAAATGAAGGCAAAATGTAAAATTCATAAACGTATTAAACGATGAAGCGCAATAGTGTAACTAATAACAACTATAAAGGCATTAATAATAAAAGCGAGCACACAATCTCATTGACATATCAAATAAATAAATGTGGAAATATAAATAATTAATAACGGTAAAAGCGTCAATAATGAAATGGTATGGTTAATTATGTAATGCGAAAGAAATGACTTAAATAAGCAAACATGCACAAAATATGAGGAAAAGAAGTCGATCCACTACATGCATTTTCGTGGTGCGTTTGAGAACGCGTTCGAATGGTAAACAGAATGAATACGTTCGAGTAGCGTTTGAGAACACGTTCGAACGGTAAACAGAATGCATGCGTTCGAGTAGCGTTTGATAAAGCGTTCAAACGAGATTACCAAAGTGGTATCTAAAATGACACGGAAACATGTATGAATGTTGCTCAAGCGGTACGTGGAGTTGTATCCCTAAGTACAGACAGCACTACCGTCCATTCAGATTCGGCTACGGAATTTATGTCTGGGTTTCCATTCGATATACCGTTAGAAGAAAACACTCGAATAGAAACATGGCATGAATGCGAAAATGAAAAGATGTAAAACAACAACCAAAACAAAGATGAAAATAAAAGTCAATAGGGGAAGGGCGCGACAAAATATTGTGGTAAAGGTAGCCTTTTAGGCCTTTTCTCCCTCAAATAGATGACATTTAAACCAATGTAATTAGCCCATGTGCATCAAGCAACAATGCATAATTAAATAAAAGGGATGCGACCAAGGCCGACATCTATATGGGATCTTGTATGCCCGATTGAACGTATTTCTCATTCAATCGAGCATACCTCATCTGACGCAGCAAAACATCATGGTAAAGGTAGCCTTTAGGCTTTTATCCCTCAAACGGAGGACCTTTAATCCGCCATGATTAGCCCATGCGCACTAGATTACAATGCATGAATAAATAAAGAAATAATATACGGAAAGTAGATAAAAGGTGCAACAAAATATTGTGGTAAAGGTAACATTTTAGGCTTTTTCTCCCTCAAATAGAGGACCTTTAAACCAACGTGATTAGCCCATGCGCATCGAGTAACAATGCATGAAGAAACAAAATAATAATATGGGACCTCGTATGCCCGATTGAACATATCTCACGTTCAATCAAACGTACTTCGTCTGGCGTGGCAAAACATTATGGTAAATGTAGCCTTTAGGCATTTCCCTCGAATAGAGGACCTTTAACTCACACTGATTAGCCCATGCGCACCAAGATTAACAATGTATGAACAAAGAAACAATATATAGAAAATAAATAGCGGAACAATAAACATAGATTTAAATCACAAAATGAAACACATGCTTGAAAGTTTCTCAAGCGGTACGTGGAGTTGTATCCCAAGTACAGACCGCACTACCGTCAATTCGGATTCGGCTACGGAATTTACATCTGGATTTCCATCCGATATACCGCAAGAGATAACACACAATCATCAACCCAACACAAATGAAACTATACGTAAAACATAATGATGCATGCGAGTGATTGACAGAGAATGATAAAAAAGATAAATGATAAAATAGGGGGCTATCAGGTCTTACCTTTTAAGTTGCTCCTCGGAGGTGCATTACGTCGTCGCCGGAAGGGTTAATGCTCCGTAACTTTTCTACCATTTTGGGCTACTATTTTGTCTGTTTTCTTCATTGCTTCGCTATTTTCACTGTTGTTTTCTCTGTCTTTCTTCTCTGTTTTCAGACTGTTTTGTTACTGTTTTCCGGCCACTATTTCGGGGTTATTTTTGGGACTGCTTTGGGATTTTCGGGGTATGTTTTTGTCTCATTTTTTGGTGCAGTTTCGTTGGTGCTTTAGGGGTTGGTTCTCGGTTGGCTTCTTCACAGTGATGGTTTCTTTTTATCGTGATTAAGCTGAGGTTTTAACGTGAATGGTTTTCGTTTACTGGAGGTCTGGTGCGCGAGTGGGCTCGTGTGTGTGGCGTGAAGCTGGGCAGTTAACATGGCTGTGTGAGGGTAGGGTTTGTTGTTTTGTGTCTTATGCGAAGGGGCAGTGGCTTTATTTGGTTGCGTCTTTGGTGTGAGTGGTCTTGTTTGTTTGATGAGTTGCTCTCGGCTTAGGGTTTATCGTTGCCTGTTGTTTGGCCGTGAAGGGCAGCTGTTGAGGGGTTTACTTATCTTCACGTGGGGGGCAGTTTAAGGGCTTATTTATTTTTTTGTGAATGAGTGAGCGTGAGGTGGCTTTGGTTTGGTTGCGTGGCTATGGCGTGTTTTTTTTGCAAGGGACGTGTGGTGCGTGGAGAGTTTAATTCTTTGTTTAAAGTGTGCGACTGAGAGAGAGATGAGAGGCGAGAGTGTTCAAGGTTTTGTGTTTTTTTTGGGTGATGCTGTGAGGAGCGAGAGAGCCCAAGGGAGGAGAATGGGAGAGCCGTAAGTGAGAGCCAATGGTTTGGTTTTGTGTTATTTTTATAGTGGTGTGCTGGGGTTTTCTCATGTGCATGTGATTTCAAAACAAGGAAACAAATCAAGCCAAATAAGGATGTGTTTAATTAGTTTATTTAGGGAAAGAAAATCATGTATAATTTTGGTGGGGAATATCTTTAATTTGGGAGGTGATTTATTTAATTTAGGAATGTGATTTGTTTGGATTTGATTTAATTTAGAAAGGAGATTTGATTGGATTTGTGACATGTGTTAAATGTGATTTAATTATTTTTGGATTGGACTTGGGTTTGTGGGCCTTGTGTGATGGGTTGCGGGGATTTTGGGCCGAGGCTAATTATTTTAAAACATAGATCAATCAAGTGAATCTGAGGCTTAAACAAATGATTAAAATCTGAGGATGTACTTAATTTTTAAATTTTTCCCTTCCGACGTTTGTTTCCCGCGACTTCCGCAACTTATCGGGTAGTGCCTCCATACAAGGCTCATCATCGGGCTTCATGCAAAAATGCAGTGCCTACACCAAGTCCTAGTACATGTAGTATCGACTCGAATGTCCCTGTAAAGTTTTCATCCAAGCATGTCGACTGGAACGTCTTCACATCAAGTCCCCAAGTAGTGTCGAATGGGATGTCCTTGCCAAGTCTTCATCTTGAGTCTTCATACATGAAGTGTCGATTGGGATATCCACTACATGTGAAGTCTCCATACATATATTGTCGATTGGGACCTCCCTGCCAAATTCATTTGTGTATTGTTGTCTGGGAAATCCTTCTCATGCCAAACCTCCATACACGTATTTTGATTGGGAACTCCTTGCCAAGTATTCATTTATGTATTGTCGTCTGAGACATCCTTCTCAGGCCAAACCTCCATAAACGTATTGTCGATTGGGACCTCCCTGCCAAGGATTCATTTGTGTATTGTCGTTTAGGACATCATTCTGGCCGCGGATTTTTCCCCATTTATCTCTTAGATCCCCCACTTTATGTGGAACTTTAGTACTTGATGGTAGGTGGATGAGACTGCCCTCATCTCCTGAATCCAAGGTCTCCCAACGATAAGGTTGTAGGCTGGGGGACTGTCTAAGACCAAGAACGTGGTCATCTTATTGATTCCTCATGCGTAGACTGGGAGAGACACTTCTCTAATTGTGAATTTTTTTTCACTACTGAATCTAATCAACACCGTCGACCGTCTGTTTATCTTTTCTTAGTCGGCTCCCATGTCTGCGAGGGCTGTGGTAAAGATGATGTTGGCTGAGGACCCGATGTCGACTAACACACGTTTGAACATGAAATTCGCGAATTGCAATGATATCACCAAATCATCATGGTGTGGATTCATGTGACTGGAGCTGCTGCCGTCAGGGAATTCTATTGTTAGGTTGGTGAATTTCCCTTCAACTGACATCAGAGGATAATGAATGTCTATTACAGCAACTCTTGAGTGTCGTTTGGCAGCCGAATATGAAATGCCACTGATTTCTGATCCTCCTGAAATAAAGTTTACCGTGTTGTTAATTGGCGGTGGTGGAGGTAGGGAATCTCTTGGCCCATCCCTCTCATCTCTTCGGGCCAACGTTGCTTTTCCCTTTTCCGTGAGTAAATCTTTCAAAAATCCCTTGTTCAGCAATTTCAGGACTTCCAATCTCAAAGCCACGCAATCTGTTGTTGTATGGTCGTAGTATCGATGTAACTCACAATACTTACTGGTGTCTTTCTTCGTAAAGTTATCTTTGGAACGTGGGGGCCACTTTACTTCGTTCCCCATCTTCTTGAGGACTGAAACTAATTCTCCTGGGGAAACAGTGAAACTGTAGTCTGTAAGCCTTGGTCTGTTTGGAGACGTCTTTTCTTGAGCCTTGTATGGCAAATGTCGACGGTTGAAATCTTTGTGAAGGGGGCCATGCTCCCTCATTTGATAAGTCCTCATATCTGATGATTGAGGAGGATATTTGCTTGCGAATATTTTATGTGATTTATGAATCTTTTCATTCTGTAGGATGGAATAACTTTCCTTATTCTTGTTCATTTTGTCTTCTTCCCATCTGATTTCAATCTAGGCTCGAGCCAACTCATGATCCATCGAGTAGCATCAAAATTTAGTGAGATTTTGCCCACTCTCTGAGAGTAATCCATTTCTGAATGCTTTCACTGATGTAGGCTGATGGAGATCTAGGATAGTTATCCTTTCTTTATTGAAGCGGGCAACGTAGCTTCGCAATGACTCTCATTTCCACTGCTGGATGGCGTTGAGGTCGTTTGAGGTCTTCTCAAGCCTGCATGAACTTGCAAAATTCTTGACAAATTTATCATGTTGGTATGATTCGATAGATCTGTATGGAAGATTGATGAACCAGGTAAGGGCTGGGCCTGCTAAAGTTTCTCTGAATCTTCTGCACATTCCAGCCTCCAATTGGTACGAAGTCAAGCCAGTCGACATCATTTTGTATTTATAGTGGACAACATGGTCGTCTGGGTTAGTGGATCCATCATATAGCTTCATGTCTTGTGGGCTGAACTTCCTTGGTAACTTGATGGATGTGATGGTCTCCAAAAATGATGTATTAGAAATCGTTCCAGCTCGGCTCTTTCTTATTGGTAACATTACACCAGGTAGACTGGACAAAATAGTTTCTTTAAACTCTAGCATTTATTTTCGCATAGTGGACGTGACTTGTTGTGCTTGATCAACTAGAGAAATTGGTAAATTCCTTGGGCAATTTTGGGGTTGATGGTTTATTGGTGGATCATCACTCGCCACAACATTGAATACCCCCAAGAGGTTGGTTGGGATCGCATGATTGTTGGGGTGATCTGGAGTGTCACGATGTTGAGAGGTTGAAGAGATTTGTTCCAACTATTTTTGAAAGTTTGTGTTGGAGTTTCACATGGTCAGGTTTTCTTCCTCTAAAGTTCGTAATCGATATTGGAGCATGGCTAATTGTACCGCCACAGGGTCTGGTGTCTGCTCACTTCTCAAAGCCATGAGTGATTGTGTTTATGAACCGTAGACTGAGAGATATTTGCTTGCTATGAATCGCTAAGGCCCCACGGTGGGCGCCAAATTGTGGATGCTGATTTTCGTCTAAGGTCCACAATTGAGAATTTCTAGTATGGGGCACTAGCGATCCTACAAAACAAATGTAAAATAAGCGAGGAGGTTACTGCCTATCGGTGTGGTGGGTGTCATAGGCACTCCGACGCTCAAGTCAGTAATGAGGAAGAGCATAAAATAAGGAAGAGCAAGGCTTGATGTTACCTTAATCTCTGTTTGATTGCCGTGAGGGTGATGTGTTTATGTTTAGAGTGTATGAAGCTTTGAGAGCTCTAATTTGAAAAGTAATACCTGAATTAGAATGTTCTGAATTATATTACTATTTATAGGATCAGTGTCATCACCTTTTGAGTTGGCTTTGCAGCTGTAATTAGCAAAGATGGGCCCATAACATGTCTAATAATTAGAGCTTTTGGTGAGTGGAGAGTATCACCAAGTGGAGTAGGTGTATTTGTTAGCAAAATGGGGTTACAGTAGTTAAGAGATTAAGACATAAACATGAGACGTGTCTTTAGCCTTGCTCTTCCATTACTTACAACTCGTCTTCATCACTGACTTGAGCGTCGGAGTGCCTATGGCACCCACCACACCGGTGGGCAGTACTCCCCGCTCATTCTACCTTTGTTGTGCAGGATCGCTAGTGCCCTCATACTACAAATTCACGATTGTGGACCTCGGGCGAAAACCAGCATCCATAATTTGGCGCCTACGGCACCCACCACAACCGGTGGGCAGTAACCTCCACGCTCACTCTACCTTTGTTTTGCAGGATCGCTAGTGCCCCCAACCTACAAATTCCCGATTGTGGACCTCGGGCGAAAACCAGCATCCACAATTTGGCGCCCACCATAGGGCCTTAGCGATTCATATCAGACAAAGATCTCCGAGTATACGGTTCCTAAAACTCAGCCAACCATGGCTTCTAACAGTAAGCAAACTCCCGATGTTGTGACAACGCAGCTGGCCATACTCCAAGAACGATTACGCGCCTTAGAAGAAGCGAATCAAGCCATACGAAGCTCCAATATAACCCTGCAGAAGCAACTGTAACAAATCTCATCAATTTCCCAACAACGTGATACTCCGAACAATCCCAACAATCATACAATCTCATCCAATCTCTTGGGGACATTCAACTATGTGCCAAATGGTGATCCCCCCCCAGACGACCACCCCCAGAACGATCAAAGAAATGAACCAATTTCTCTAGTCGACCAAGCGCAACAAGTCGCTTCTAACATGCGCAAGGAAATGTTAGAAGTCAAAGAAGCAATTTTGTCCAACCTCCCTGATGTCAGGATACCAATAAGGAAAAGTCGGGCCGAAAAAATTTCTGATACTCCATTTTTGGAGAACATCACTTCCATTGAACTACCAAGGAAGTTCAGTCCTTCAGATATGAAGATGTTTAATGGATCAACTGACCCAGACGACCATGTTGTCCATTACAAATATAAGATGATGTCAACGGGTCTGACCCCTCACCAATGGGAGGCTGGAATGTGCAGAGGATTTGGAGAAACATTGGCAGGCCCGGCCCTCACCTGGTTCATCAACCTACCATACAGATCCATTGAGTCATACCAGCAACTAGCAGACAAGTTTGTAGAGCATTTTGCAGGTTCTTGCAAGCTTGAGAATACCACCAATGACCTCAATGCCATCCAGCAACGGAGAGGGGAGCTATTGCGAAGCTACGTGGCTCGCTTCAATAGAGAGAGGATAACAATCTCATATATCCATCAGCATACTGCAGTGGAAGCATTCAGAAATGGATTACTTTCAAAAAGTGGACTCTACAAAAAGCTCACTAAATTTCGATGCTACACAATGGATCAAGCCATGGCTCTAGCTCACATTGAGATCAGGTGGGAGGAGGATAAGAGGAACAGTAAGAGAGGAAGCTCAACCAACCATCACAATGAAAGAATCTTGAATCCTCCCAAGCGACCTAATAAATGATGTGCTAGCAATATATCTCAATAAGGTGTCACTTGATGCGATTAGACCACCAAAAAGAGCCATAGGCCACCCATTGTAACATTGGGGACATCATAGCTTCCCAAACAAGTATTCAATGGTTATTTTAAAAAAAATTATCCTTCACAAAACTCCAACTTAGGGAGAAACTCATTTGCTCCAATCGACAACATAAAAAATATCTGGCCCAATCAACATACCTCTCCCAGTCGACTAAGAAATGAACAATAAGCATATCTCCAATAGAACCACTTTTTCTATCACTCATACGATGAAGCAATGTATCTGGCATGACCGCCCCAATCGACACTTCGTGTATGAAGAGTTGGCATGAAGAGGATATCCCGATGGGCAATACTCTAATGAAGACTTGGCATGGACATCCAGTCAACTTTACCAGCTTATCACTTGCTAAAGATCACAATCAACACTACATATATGATGGTTTGGGATTGAGCAAAGATTCCACTCGACACTCCACGTATGAGGTTTGACATTTGTTTAAGATCTCATTCTACATGAGATGGAATAAGACCTAGCACGAGGCAAATATGTCATTCGACATGACATGGAAGAAGTCTTAGTATTTGACAGAGAGTCCATTCGACACGACTGGGAAGAAGTCTTAGCTAGAGGCTGAGGCTCCATTTCACACGACAAGGAAAAAGTCTTAGCTAGAGGTTGAGGTTTCACTCCACATGACATGGAAGAACTCCTAGCTAGGGTCTGAAGCACCACTCGACACAACAAGGAATATGTCTTAGTTATGGGCTAAGGTTCCAGTCGACACGACATGGAGGAAGGATCAGCTATTGGCTGAAGTTTCATTCGACAAATAGATGTAGACTCGACTCAAGAAAGATACTTCAAATGAAGATACATCATGAGATGATGTCCCACTCGACATTACAATGATGTAGACTCGACTCAAGGAGGATGCTCCAAATGAAGGTTCATCATGAGGTGAATGTCCCACTGGACACTACACTCAGCATGAGGCGAATGTCTCACTCGACATGACACATATGAGGCTTTACACTTATTTAATATCCCATACGACAAGACATGGATGTCACATTCCTCATAAGACATGAAAGGTTATTCATCATCTTCATATGACATTGATTTAATATCACCAACTCCATACTACATAGGGAATATTTTATCATGCCTAGTAGAATGAATAACCTTCTTGGACCTCCATCAGGTCCAGTCGACCGACCTTCATCAGGTCGGGTAGTATGAAAAATCCTTTGGACCTCCATCAGGTCCAGTCGACCGACCTTCATCAGGTCGGGTAGTATGAAAAATCCATTGGACCTCCATTAAGTGCAATCGATCGATCTTCATCAGGTAAGGTAGTATGAAAAATCCCTTGGATCTCCATCAGGTCCAATCGACTGACCTTCATCAGGTTAGGTAGTATGAAGAATCCCTTGGACCTCCATCAAGTCCAATCAACCGACCTTCATCAGGATAGGTAGTATGAAAAATCCATTGGACCTCCATCAGGTCCAATCGACCAATCTTCATCAGGTTAGGTAGTATGAAGAATCCTTTGGACCTCAATTTGGCCCAGTCGACAGACCGTCATCAAATCTAGTAGGATGATGACCCTCATGGACCTTCATCAGGTTCATTCAACCGTAGTCTCATGGTCTACAGACGACATGGTCTCAGACTACAAGTCTTGTAGAATGAGGAATTATACCCCCATTGACCCTTTTCAGGTCTTGTAGAATGAGGAATTATACCCTTATTGACCTTTGTTAAGTCTTATAGAATGAGGAATTATACCTTCATTGACCTTTGTCAGGTCTTGTAGAATGCGAAATGAGAACCTTCATTGACCTTCTTCAGGTCTAGTAGAGTGAGAAGTGATGACCTTCTTGGACCTTAATCAAGTCCATTCGACGGGTCCATACGACCGTAGACTCATGTACCCTCATCAGGAGAATGGGTGATGACCTTCATAGACCTTCATCAGGTTTAGTAGTATGATAAGGAAAGACTCTTGGACCTTTATCAGGTCTGTAGAGTGAAGATTTTCATAGACCTTCATCTGGTCCAAACGACATTGAAGACTCCTCTGGTTCTTTGACCCGTAGTATGGGGATTATCCTAAACCCTCATCTGGTTCAGTCGACCGGGAACATTCCCCATGGACTCTTGTCGAGTCAAATAAAGACATGGACTTCCTTCAGTCCATATGACATGTCGAATGAAATAAACTCATGAACCCTCATCTGGTTCAGTCGACCGGGGACATTCCCCATGGACTTTTGTCGAGTCAAATGAAGACATGGACTTCATTCAGTCCATACAACATGTCGAATGAAATAAACTCATGAACCCTCATCTGGTTCAGTCGACCGGGGACATCCCCCATGGACTCTTGTCGAGTCAAATGAAGGTATGGACTTCCTTCAGTCCATACGACATGTCGAATGAAATAAACTCATGAACCATCATCTGTTTCAGTCGACCGGGGACATCCCACATAGATTCTTATCGAGTCAAATGAAGGTATGGACTTCTTTCAGTCCATACGACATGTCGAATGAAATAAACTCCTGAACTCTCATCTTGTTTAGTCGACCGGGGACATCCCCCATGGACTCTTGTTGAGTCAAATGAAGGCATGGACTTCATTCATTCCATACGACATGTCAAATGAAATAAACTCTTGAACCCTCATCTGATTCAGTAGTAATCATTATATTAAATATACCTGAAATCGTTGATTCGATAGTTGGACTATTGGAATCAAGATAACTGAAAGATTAGTGTTTAGAACATAATCCTCCGAGAAAATATTTTTTAAACGGCTTTAATTTTAAAATTGGGAATGAAAACTTCAGGATAGTCCTGGAAACTAAGAATTTACTTTATTGATAAAATAACATCTTAGGCCAAAGTCCGGAGTTAAGCAAATAGTAGAACATGATATTTGGAATATTCATGTGATGATAACTTTAGTGCTTAATCCATTATGCTTGCCAAATAGACTCCTTAATTTCTTAGTCAGAACTAAGGATTAGATCCTTATAGTATGATAATGAAATTGAAGGATCTTCATAGATCTATTCTTAGATCTTAAAAGTACTAAATTGCAATAATAAACTCTTGGATAGTTAATGGATATAATCAAGGAGACAAAGCCAAAGTTTGCAATAAAGCAAGAAGCGCAAGACGCACCTTACTTCGACATTCCAGAAGGCCAAGGCTTGGCCAAAGGCTTCTGGAGTGTGAAAATGGCAAATGCAAAATCAATATAATCTTCTGGGAAGACAAATGACATATCCCAAGATGTCTGTGTAAACTGTGGCAAATGGGGTCACTGGAAGCGTGACTGCCGTATGGACAAGGCAGACATGAAGGAAAAGAAGAGGGGGAAGGCTCCGACTTCAAATATGTTTGTTACAAACATGTTCACTACTAGTATTAAAATTGGATTTTAGATACTAAATGTGGTACATAAATATGTACTGATGTGCAGTATCTGCTGACAAGCATGATACTGACTTCAGATGAGATTGATTTGCGAATCAAAAACGGGACGAGAGTCACTGTTTTAACCGTAGAAACCTAAGTTTAGGAACTACCTTTCGGGTGTGTACTTAAATTAGGAAACTGTTAAAATGTAACAAGTTTGACTAGAAACATTATCTCTATATCAGAGAATAATCTGTTGCGGATCTACCTTTATATTCTAGAACACTAAAGTGTTTTATTTTATAAAGATGATATTGAGATAAACACATTAGATGTGAATAACAGTATTTATATTTTGAATATAAATAAATCTCAACATATAATAGGACAAACAAATAGCTCAAACTGATTTAATCAGTTGAGACTTATAGTGGCATTGTTGTCTGGGACACAATTAACAAGACTCGTATATCCACACTTTCGAAGAGTGGGTACTAGGACAAATTTGATTCCATTCAAATAATGTCTACGAATCTAGTATATTAGGCAAAGTGCCTATAACACCTTTACTTGGTAAAAGTGTAAATGCCATCGATCTGTTAGCCCTCAGTCATAGTGACGTAAGTGGGCCCATGTTTAGCTAGGCTAGATGTGGATATGAATATTTCGTGATCTTTACTGATGTGGCATCGCGTTATGGTTATGTGTTTCTTTTGAAACACAAATCAAAAACTTTTGATTAATTCAAAGAGTTTCGACACAAAGTAGACAAACAGATCGGCTAAAGTATTAAAACACCATGATTGGACCATGATGAAAATACTTAAGCAATAAGTTTCTCAAATACTTGAAAGAGTATAATATTCTTTCAATGAGGACTCATCCCGGAACACGTCAATTTGACAGTGTATCCAAACGAAGAAACCGAATTTTGTTGGACATGATAATGTTAATCATGAGTCGCTCTGAGCTACCATTTTCCTTCTAGGGATACGCATTAAACAGTGCAAAGCTTATTTTGAATAAGATTCCATAATAATCTGTTTGACAGATTTCATATTAGATATGAACAGGAAAGAAACCGGGTTTTCTCATTCCTGAAGATTTGGGAATGCTAGGCATAAGTTTGGATAATACCAAACTAAAACCCAAATCGGATAAGTGTCTAATAATGGTTATCCTAGGGAAACCAAAGTATAGTACTTAGACAACTCACAAGAAAACAATTTAATTGTTGCTCACCATGCGGTTTTCCTAAGAGGAATACCTAGATGCAGTGGTAAGTGAGAGGAAATTAAAACTCGATGAAAATCGGAGTAATACTGTTCTAGGCACCGATTCCTTAATGGAACACAAATAGTTCATCAAGGATGAAACTATACCAATAATCTTCGAATACACAAGAACCGCGTAGGTCGGAGAGAGTCAGAAAAAAACCTGGGGTATGGGTTTCTGATCTTACCTTATAAAGATGTCAATCTTATTGAGGAACACGAACTGACTACGTATGAGGAAGTGATACAAGATATCGACTCCCTATTATGGCAAAGTGCCATGATGTCCGAAATGGATTCCATGTATACCAACTAAGTTTAAACACTAGTTGTTGTACCGCAAGGCATTGTGCCTATTGGTACAATATAAGTTTTCAAGGAAGACATACATGGATGGCAACATACCAACGTACGAAGCTAGGCTTGTAGCGAAAAGGTATCGTTATCAACATTGTGTCGATTACGACGAAACCTTTTACTCGTTGCCATGGTTAAATCCATTTGGATAATGCTTGCTGATGCTGCACATTTCATTTATGAAACAAGACAGCTGAATGCCAAAATCGATTTCCTTAACGGAAACCTTTTGGAGGATGTTTACAACATCCTGACGGTTTTGTCGTACCAAAACTAGAAAACAAGATTTACAGGTTATTCGATCCATGTATGGATTGAAACAAGCATTGAGTTCTTGGAACTATATCGTTTTAATGTAATCATAATGGTGTATGATTTAATTCAAAATAAATATGATTCTTGTGTATATAAGGAGGTTAGTGGGAGCGCACTGACAGTAACTGTCCTAAGTAATGATGACATATCATTTCTTGGAAATGACATTCCCATAATAAAATCGGAGAAAGCTTGGCTTTCATGAAAATTCTCCATAGAATTCTTGGGAGAGACAACCTTTATTCTAGGAATAAGGATATACTAGGATAGATATAAAGTTGTTGACACTCTCCGAGAACTCGTACATTGAAATAAATGTACGCGACCTGGTGTCTCATACGCTTTGAGCATATGGAGTCACAATCGGGCCAATCCAAGTGATAGTCACTGGATTGATGTTAAGAACATCCTTAAGTATCTTAGAGGAACTAAGGATGTTGTCTTATACTATAGAGAAGGAGAACTTGAAGTGACTGGATTCACTACTGCAAGTTTCCAAACCGATAAAAACGACTATAAGTCGTAACAACGGTACTATAAAGTTTGAATAACGGAACAATGAGCTGGAAATCTTCCAAGCAAGATACCGTTGCCGAATAAACAACACAAGCGGGTTATTGCTGGAGCTGAGGCAGCAATAGAAGCCATTTGGGTCGATAATAATCCTAATAAGATTAGGAGTAGTTATGTTAGTAGCTGAGCTAGGCTACAACACAAGCTAAAGAATTAATGGTCTCATCAACGATCCAGATATATACTTCAATTGTTCATCTGATTCGTTCGGATCATACATCGTGGTGATGTGACGATCGAATAAATCGCATCAGATGATAATCATGCAAATCCGCTGACGAAAGCATTTCCTCAGCAGAAGTTTGAGCGAACCGTACATAGTTCGGGTGTAAGACACTTGAGTGATTAGTTATAGGCCAAGTGGGAGATTGTTGGACAATATGGCCCATAGCATCACTATTTGTACAGATCATGGTGTTGTTGTACAAATTAACTATGTGACAAAGGAAATTGCTATTTTATCATTTGTAATTAGATTACCAAGATGTATAATGATAAAAGGTCCATATGATTAATTCCGGATTGAGATGATATGAGACAGTATCAATCCACGAAGGTTTAATCATTAAATATCCTAGTCGTAGTATTGTCGAGATTGGACATCGATAAATGCAGAATAGACTAGTATTACACTTGTGCGCGTTGTGGGAGCATAACAACATAGTTCTCATATATTTGGGTATATGATAATCATGCAAGTGTAATAGGAGGTTGTGTTTACCGATGGTACGGAAACAGCTTCGCTCTGGATAGACCCCTCAGAATTCCAATGGTAGTATGACTATGTGTCTATGGAAGTCCGAATCAGGGTAGATGTATTTGGTCTTAACCTGAGACTTGCACCGCTAATACTTGCGACAATAAATATACTTTGGTTTTGGTCGTCCAGGGCTTTAACAGGTTATGTGTATGCCTCTTCTAGGTATATTGAGAATCGTAGTGTATTGGGTGTGATGTCGAGATGAAAGTATCACTCCAGTCATAGTGGAGATGATGATCACGTAGGATACGGAACTGGTTCTCTTATATGCTGCAGCTATCGGGATATTATGACTAGGTCATGTTTATCTGATTATAGAAACTAGTTACCAGAGATCCGATATGTGCTTCGTACGGGGCAAACACAATTCCAGCCCCAGGCCTTGCACGTGACATCCGATGCTGGATCGAAATACGCAATACTACGTATACTACACCTGATATAGATCACATATTCCAGTAAGAATATTTCTGGAGAATTGGGTAGGCACGGTGCTTTGCTAGAAGCCAACAATGTCTTGTAAATCGGTAAAAACGTAGTACTAGGTACGTACGTGTTCGAATAGTCCGACGATCGGATTTACTGCCAACATATCCGTAGATCTCATGGGTCGCTTCCCGAAGATTCACCGATGACGTATGACTCGCACTTTATTAATCTGGGATTAATTAAATGAGAGAGAAAATTAATCTGAGATTAATTACAGAGATATTTTATCTGGGATAAAATATTAATTAAAGAGAGAGAACGATTAATTTGGAATTAATCGATAAAATAATATATTCGATATATTATACGAAATTGGATTTCGACGCGGAATTAAAATTGGATTTTAATTCGGGCAAACGAGTTAATTTAGAATTAATTCGTTAGCGACGTGCAAAGTAATTTTGCTAGGCATAATTATTTAATTACGTCGCAACGGAAAATTCGTTAATTCGGAATTAGCAAACCCGAGCCCGGGAGTGTTTGCGGGCGCACTCGTATTTCGAATTCAAGTGCGGCCCACAAGTCACATCAAGCGTCAAACCACTAGTCACATCAAGCGTCAAATCACTTGTCACTTTGAGTGATGTGATGTCTAGTCACTTTTGATGTGAATAGTTTATGTGGGTTGTTGAATGCATTTAATGAATTTTTGCCTCCAAAATTATTTTGTTTTTTTCAAAATCTTTGATTAAAATTTTGGTATATGTTTTTGGAAAACATTTCACACAACTCTAACCTCTATTCTCTCCCTCCATATTCGGCCAATGGGCCTTCTTCCTCTCTTCTCACCATTCGGCCTAAGGCCATTTCCCTTCTCCAAGTCTTGCTTGGCCGAGACATTGAAGGAATAAAGAGGAGATTTTATGGAAAAATCTCCAATGTGCTAGCACACTTTAGAGTACATACAAAGGTGATAATGAATCTTTTTCATGAGCATGGAATCATCAAATAAAGCTTGGAGCTTGAAGACACTCATGGAGCTCCAATTTTTGGCATGGCCGAATGCTTCACCATGGAGGAAAAAGATTTTTTTTTCGTCGCATCCAAAAGCCGATCAATGTAAGTATGATTCCTCCATTCTTCATTGTTGTATTCACACATGTTTTTCTTGCTTGAAATCGATATTGGGACTTAATAGAAACCCAACAGAAGACCTGGACTTCATTTGTTCCAGAAGACATTGAAGACTCCCCTGGTCATTTGACTCGTAGTATGAGGATAATCCTGACTTTCATCTGGTTTAGTCGACTGGGAACATTCCACATGGATCATGTAGAGTTAAGTTGAAGACCTGACCTTCATATGTTCCAGACGACATTGAAGACTCATTTGGTCCTTTGACCCGTAGTATGTAGATTATCCTGACCTTCATCTGATTCAGTCGATTAGGAACATTCCCCTTGCCTTCATCTGGTCCAGACGACATTGAAGACTCCCATGGTCTTTTGACCAGTAGTATGGGGATTATCTTGACCTTCATCTGGTTCAGTCGACTAGGAACTTTCCCCATGGCTTATGTAGAGTCGATTTGAAGACCTGACATTCATCTGGTTCAGAAGACATTGGAGATTCCCTTGGTCATTTGACCCGTAGTGTAGGGATTAAACTGACCTTCACCTGGTTCAGTCGACTGGGAACATTCCCCATGGCTCATGTAGAGTCAAGTTGAAGACCAGACCTTCATCTGGTCCAGACGACATTAAAGACTCCCCTGGTCCTTTGACCCGTAGTATAGGGATTATCCTGACCTTCATATGGTTCAGTCGACTGAGAACCTTCCCCATGGCTCATGTAGAGTCAAATTGAAGACCTGACCTTCATTTGGTCCAGAAGACATTGAAGACTTCCCTGGTCATTTGACTCGTAGTATGAGGATAATCTTGACCTTCATTTGGTTGAGTCGACTGGGAACATTCCACATGGCTCATGTAGAGTCAAGTTGAAGACCTGACCTTCATATGTTCCAGACGACATTGAAGACTCCACTGGTCATTTGACCCATAGTATGTGGATTATCCTGACCTTCATAAGATTCAGTTGACTGGGAACATTCCCCTGGCCTTCATCTGGTCCAGACGACATTGAAGACTCCTCTGGTCCTTTGACCCGTAGTATGAGGATTATCTTGACCTTCATCTGGTTTAGTCGACTAGGAACTTTCCCCATTGCTATTGTAGAGTCGAGTTGAAAACCTGACCTTCATTTGGGCTAGAAGATATTGGAGATTCCCTTGGTCATTTGACCCGTAGTGTGGGGATTAACCTGACCTTCACATGGTTCAGTCGACTGGGAACATTCCTTATAACTTATGTTGAGTCAAGTTGAAGACCATGCCTTCATCTGGTCCAGACGACATTGAAGACTCCCTTGGTCATTTGACCCGTAGTATATGGATTATTCTGACTTTCATCTGGTTCAGTCGACTAAGAACTTTCCACTTGGCTCATGTAGAGTCAAGTTGAAGACATGGCCTTCATTTGGTCTAGAAGACTTTGAAGACTCCCCTGGTCATTTGACCCATAGTATGAGGAAAATCCTGACATTCATCTGGTTTAGTCGACTGGGAACATTCCCAATGTCTCATGTAGAGTCAAGTTGAAGACCTGACCTTCATATGTTCCAGATGACATTGAAGACTCCCCTGATCATTTGACCCTTAGTATGTGGATTATCCTGACCTTCATCTGATTCAGTCGACTGGGAACATTCCCCTGGCCTTCATCTGGTCCAGACGACATTGAAGACTCCCCTGGTTCTTTTACCCGTAGTATGAGGATTATCTTGACCTTCATCTGGTTCAGTCGACTATGAACTTTCCCTATGGCTTATGTAGAGTCGAGTTGAAGACCTGACCTTCATCTGGTCCAGAAGACATTGGAGATTCCCTTGGTCATTTGACCCGTATTGTGGGGATTAACCTGACCTTCACCTTGTTCAGTCGAATGGGAACATTCCCCATGGCTCATGTAGAGTCAAGTTGAAGACCAGGCCTTCATCTGGTCCAGACGACATTGAAGATTCCTTTGGTCATTTGACCCGTAGTATGGGGATTATCCTGAACTTCATCTGGTTCAGTCGACTAAGAACTTTCCACTTGGCTCATGTAGAGTCAAGTTGAAGACCTGGCCTTCAATTGGTCCAGAAGACATTGAAGACTCCCCTGGTCATTTGACCCGTAGTATGAGGATAATCCTGACCTTCATCTGGTTTAGTCGACTGGGAACATTCCCAATGGCTTATGTAGAGTCAAGTTGAAGACCTGACCTTCATATGTTCCAGACGACATTGAAGACTCCCCTGATCCTTTGACCCGTAGTATGTGGATTATCCTGACCTTCATCTGATTCAGTCGACTGGGAACATTCCCCTGGCATTCATCTGGTCTAGACAACATTGAAGACTCCCCTGGTCCTTTGACCCGTAGTATGGGGATTATCTTGACCTTCATCTGGTTCAGTCGACTAGGAACTTTCCCTATGGCTTATATAGAGTCGAGTTGAAGACCTGACCTTCATCTGGTCCAGAAGACATTGGAGATTCCTTTGGTCATTTGACTCGTATTGTGGGGATTAACCTGACCTTCACCTGGTTCAGTCGACTGGGAACATTCACCATGGCTCATGTAGAGTCAAGTTGAAGACCATGCCTTCATCTGGTCCAGACGACATTGAAGATTCCTCTGGTCATTTGACCTGTAGTATGAGGATTATCCTGAACTTCATCTGGTTCAGTCGACTGGGAACATTCCCCATAGCTCATACATAATTAAGTTGAAGTCTTTGCCTTTATCTGGTCCAGACGACATTGAAGAAGCCAAATTAGATCCCAGACGATACACTCGACAAAGTACTCTCCAAGCTAAAGATTCTTCGACTTAGAGGTAGGGAACAAACTATACGGGCCAAATTTAGGCCCAAGGGTAAAATCATCTTTTCACTTTGCATATGTGGATAGATAAGGCCCAAGACAGCAATCCGACCTTGAAGACTTCGAAAGCCCAAGACACGTCTCATGTTTCAATCTTAATCTCTCAACTACTGTAACCCCATTTTGCTAACAAATACACATACTCCACATGGTGATACTCTCCACTCACCAAAAGCTCTAATTATTAGACACGTTATGGGCCCATATTTGCTAATTACAGCTACAAAGCCAACTCAAAATGTGATGACACTGATCTTATAAATAGCAATATAATTCAGAGCATTCTAATTCAGGTCTTACTTCTCAAACTAGAGCTCTCAAAGCTTCATATATTCTAAACATAAACTCACCGCCCTCACGTCAATCAAACATAGATTAAGGTAACATCAAGCCTTACTCTTACTTATTTTCGGCTCTTTCTCATAACTGACTGGAGCGTCGAAGTACCTAGGGCACCCACCACACCGGTGGGCAGTACCCTCCTCGCTTATTTTATCTTTGTTTTGCAGGATCGCTAGTGCCCCATATTATAAATTCTCGATTGTGGACCTCAGGCGAAAATCAACATCCACAATTACATAATATGAGACAATGTTGATTGAGACACTGCTCATATATTGTTGGCTAGAACATTAAATAACATGATTATGGTCTGCTGGAGATCTTTTGAGTCGTGTGGGCTCCTAGAAGCCTTTAGGTCATATGGGCTCTTAAAAGCCTTTAGACTGTATGAGCTTATTCTCTTGGGGTGTTTGGGCTCGTGGGCCATATGGAGGAATCACGTGCGTAGATTGAGGGTTGTTGGTAGCTGTCACATTCACAAAGTGGTTCTTTACTCCACAGTATAAGAGTGTCGAAATAATAAAATAACCCGATAAATTCAGGGTCAATCCACAATGAATAAATTTAATAGGATAAAATAATAATTCAACTAATAAAATACTAGGGTTAGAGGATCCACTCTTGATATTTCAAATATAAAATAATTTTTACTTTTTATAAAATAGAAATTATAATTATTTCCCAATCAATTTATTTCATAATTATCAGGTATTAATTATGTCAAAATATGCAATCCGTCCTATTGATAATTAGTCATGCCAATGTACTAAATATGTCAAAACATATAAAACCAATTATAAATACAGTGTAACATATAAGTCCAATTAGGTACTCAATTATACCAAATATATTAAACCAGCCATATAGACGGTACCGTATTGTCTATAATTAATTCAGATCTTTAATAGTTCACTCTCTCTCATTTATGAGATTCAAGTATTATCTCTGCCAATTAGGGACTGTCTATAACTAGTCAAGAGTCCTTAATAAACTGGAAAGAATATGAATTTTATTTGAGAAATTATCACAATTTATAAAATATAATATAAATAAAAATCACATATATTTGCATACGATTAGCTTCACTCTTTACCCCAACATGATACAAATTAGCATAACAAGATATAAATAAAAATACTCATAATTTTATTGATAAAAAAAAAATAAATTACAAAAGAAAAACTCCACACATGAGCTCATCCCACAAAGTTTCAAGAAAGATTTGTGGAATTTTTTCTGAAAATGAAGCGCCATGCACCTCTTTCAAAGAATTTGCATGTAACTTTCAAAAGTTGCATGCAAAATACACATCATGTTATAAATTTTATGTGGATTGGTATTTTTTTTATATAATATATTAATATATTATAATATATATATATATATTATATAATATTGGTGGGATCTCTATATATAAAATATTTTTTTATATAAAATCTTGATGGGTCCTCCAAAATATATTATATTAATAATAATAATAATGATAATATAATAATAATAAATAATCTAATAATACTATAATACTAATTATAATAATACTAATAATAATAATAATAATACTATACTGATACTAATACCTAATAATATAAGACATACATAATAATAAGCATAATTAATAATAATAATAATAACTCATAATACTAATAAGAATCATATAATCAATAGATACATGTGTGGGTAAATACATCATAAGCTCATTTTCTCTCCAATCTAAACCAATGAATGATTTTCAAGTGCGATTTGAATATAGTTGTCACGCTCCTTTGAGTTCTAGGTCTTGGAATTCAAATATCATATTCATTTTTCCCATTGAGCATCCAATGTAGTATTTTACCTACAGAATTGTTGGAAATTATTGTTGTTAATTATTTGGTGTTGTTAAATAACAACAATTAGTAATAATTTCATTTGGAAATTATTAAGTTAATTATTTGGTGTTGTTAAATAACAACAATTAGTAATAATTTCATGTTGGAAATTATTAAGTTAATTATGTGGTGTTGTTAAATAACAACAATTAGTAATGATTTCATTACTAAGTAAACAACAAGAGTTGTTAATCAAATAATTAAGTAACAACAAGAGTTGTTAAGTGACAACAATTAGTAAAATGTTAAATGGGGAACAAATAGTACACCCATGATGGTAACATTTTTGGAAGGGTTAGAGAAAGTCATTATGCATCCAAATACATGTGATTACATAGTAATCAATGCATGTGATTAAATAGTAATCAAGGATTAATAGTCATCCATGCATGTGACTAATAGTGACTTGGTTTCCTCCTATAAATAAGACCATTTGCTTATTGAGTTAAGCAATCAATTAAGTTTGATTAAGAGGTCTCTACAAGCATAAAAGGTATGCAATTGTGTTGTGGTTAATATAGATTTATTTCAATTAGTATGTAAATAAATCTAGGACTAGTAATAAATGTATGGTTAGATCCTAAGAGGACAAACATGTAAATATATTAGGGATTATGTTTCCTAACATTGGTATCAGTAGTTAAATGCATGTATTCTAGTTGGATTACACAAAAATTGCATGAACATGCATTGGAAAATGTTTAAAATGTTTCTGGTTTTTGTTTTTCAAAATGATTTTCTTCCAACTTTGGGCCGTAATAACTCTCTGTAGAAAATGATAATCACATGTTCAATATGTTTTGAAAACTAGGTCATGCGATCTTCAATTTGGTATATCATTGCTTAATTGGATTAAAATTGAGAAAGATATGGACCCTAGAAGTTGGCTAGATGAATTTGTTTTTACCCAGAAAAACACTCCCAGAAAAGCCGTACTACATGTCATCCGGTATTTATAAAATCAGACGACAAGTCGTCCGATTTTTGTGTACAACAAGTCGTACCTTAGAGCTCAAAGGGACGACATGTCGTCCATGTATCACACAACCGACAAGTCGGTTACACCTATAATTTCCAACCGACATGTCATACAGTCACGGAACACGCGGACGACATGTCGTCTGCGTGTGTAACTTGGCCGAGACTGGCCGGCGCGTGAGAGCGCGTGAGGGTGAGTGGGAGCCCGTGGTGGCGCGTGGTGGCGCGTGAGCCACTCTGTGGCGCGTGGATGGCGCGTGAAATCTGTGAGGCCCGTATTGGTCATGTCTATATCGGTTTGCTTCGGTAATTCCGATCCGTCATAGTTAAAAGTCTAATCCTTTGTGCAAAATATTTTAATCGACCACGATCAATTTGTTTTATCATATAAACTTTGTGTTTATGAAAATGAATATCTTTGTGATGTTATTTTAGTTAATGTAACTTTGTGTTTCATTGTATTGATTTTTTCTTGTATTTGTTGCAGAAAAATCATGGCGATTATTCGAAGAATTGCAAAAGTGATTACGACACCCACATACCGAGGAGATGATATTAGACATGTTGATGGAAATGGATAATATCGAATGAGTGAAAGCGATGATATGATTTCGCATATCATCACTTTCAATAACATGTTACATGAGTCTATCTGGGCAGGTAATTGGATAGGACAGCCGAATAGATTCAGATTACTGAGAAACACTCTCCCCAAGATATGACAAAAATAATTTACTCGTATTGGATATTAGTAAAACGTGAGGAAAAACATGTCCTTATAATAAAGCCATTGAGAGGTTAGCGGTTCAGTATCTACGGCATAAGGCAAATAATAATATTTTTCCTTCGATGTCCCTGAAACGTTGTAAGGATCCTAAATTTGCTATAGGTTTTCCATGGCTGTCCCAGATCAATTACGAGTTACCCAAAGAGTTAAGGATTCGTATCCAAAAACATATATGAGTTGGGACTCTACAACTGGGAAAATTATTGTCGTAAAATATTAATTTCTTTCATGTTATTTCTGTGTGTAATGATGTGTTATTTTACGGCATGTAAATATTGTATTTATATATATGAATGTTTAATGTTGAATTTAATTTATGTAATTAAATCAATGATTGTCATGTACAATAGTCGCATGATTAAGATGTTCTAAGAATTTATGTAATTTATAGAAAATGATTTTACATGATTGATTATGTTGATAATATTTTTACATTGGGTAATTGGATGATGATTGGACACATAGTGGCCTTTTGACTCTAACCCCATTGAAGAATTTTATTAAACATAATTCGTTTCATGATAAAATAAACAAAAGTATTAACAATTGTGCATGAATGTCTGTAGAAACTTTGTGTTTTTAATGGCTTCCGCAACAAAGAACATTATTGCAGAACTCAACAAGGGTGAGAAACTGAATGGCGATAATTATGAGATTTGGAGCATGAAAATCCAATATGTGCTAGAAGAACAAGAGGTTCTTGAAACTTTGAAAATGAGCATGGATGAACCTAAACAGGGCACTACGGCCCAACACAGGCGAGACCGAGAGGCTTATGAGGCCTGTAAGAAAAAGAATTACATTACCCGCATTACGTTGCTGAGTAGTATGGATAATGACCTAATGAAAGAGTTCAGAAAATATGACATGGCTAAGGACATATGGTCCACACTAGCTGAAAAGTTTGGTAGTACCTCAATAACCAAACTCAGGTCACTGACAATCAAGTTTGACACATACAAGAAACGTCATGAGTTCACTATGTCAAAACACTTGAGGCAAATGTCAAACATGATTACTGAACTGGCAGATGCTAGACATGTTCTTACAGATGAACAGAAAGTCCAAGCGGTCATTCGTTCTCTTCCAAATAGCTGGGAGCATATGAAGATGCATTTGACCCACAATGAGAGCATCAAAACCTTTGATGATGCTAAACGTCACCTTGAATTAGAAAGCGACCGCCTTGCGGCTGCTAAGTCAAATACTGAAGTGTATATGACAGAAACTAGCAAACCTGGAGGTTTCAAGAAGAAAAGAAAATTTCATGGTCGTGGGTTCCAGTTCGGAAAAGAAAAAAATTCTTCCAAGCCAGAAAAGAAACAGAAAGCCAATCAACATGGGAAAGGAAAACATCCTACCAAAAAGAAAAACATGGCAAAGGTTAAATGTTTTAACTGTGGTAAGAAAAGTCATTTTGCTCGTGACTGCACTGAGCCTAAAAAGACTCAGGAGCCACAGACCATGTAGCGAAGGATAGAGATGCCTTCGTGGAATTTCGGCGAATTTCACCTGGGGTAAAGTGGATATATGTTGGCAACAACTCACGGGTTGAAGTCAAAGGCATATGAACATGCAAGTTAGTCATGTATGGTGGAAAAACTTTACTACTACATGATGTATTGTTTGCTCCACAAATTCGTCGAAATTTAGTCTCTGTGTTGGTTTTGGTTAATTTAGGTTTCAATTTGAACTTCCATAATTTGGTGTTGATTTGTACTTAGGTACAATACACTATGGTTCTGGTTATTTTCTTGATGGTTTTATTGTATTGAATGTTGAGTGTTTCAATCACAATTCCAGTTTTTCGTTTGTTACTTCATGGATTTTTAAACTAGATCATGGATTTTTAATCTAATATGCCCCTCCCACTAGATCATGGATTTTTAAACTAGATATTGGATTTTTAATCTAATATGCATAAACTAGATCATGGATTTTTAATCTAATATGCCCCTCCAACTAAATCATGCAATACTGTAATCCCAAAACAGAATACAAATATTTAATAATTAAATTAAATATTAATAGTGAAAAGTGGATCCCGTGAATATATTTCAGCTCACAGCAGAGGCACGGTCTCGCCTACGTATATTCATCAGGTAGACAACTCATTTGTCAATCATTCACTAATGACTCCTAAGTATCCGGTCCTGGCCGTTTCTCGTTGTCGCTGCGAAGGCAGGCCCACAAGGAGACGTACCAAGGTTAAACTCGTCAATAGTAAACTCAAGTTACTTACGTAATCCTGACAGCTAGGGCACGTTCAGAATTCCGCTTTTACTTGAATTTACCTAGTATCTGATATACATCCGGTATAAATAAATCTTTATCGGCTACATCCTCACAGCAGAGGCACGGTCTCGGATGTAGTCACAAAGAAGTATTCATAAACTGTATTGACAAGACGGACCATATAACATGCATCAAATACAAAATTACATTTAAACCTTATTATTTAGGGATTTTCCGCTAAGTGTCATACACCTTAAATCTAACCAATTTAGATCCTAATAAGCATGCATAAAGTCAAGAAAACATGATTAAACATTGATTCAATGAAGGCTAATCATTTTAGGTGGCCTAGAATCAGACTGGCTCTGATACCATTTTGTAGGGGTTTTTAGGGGGTGAATCCGGTAACGCAGCGGAAGCGGTGAAAATCCGATTTTCAGATTTCAAAACTTTTTCTCGGATTAATTAAATAAACATATTTATTTAATATTCCAATAATCAAATTATGAAAATAAATTCAATAAAACAATTTTAAGTGAATTTACCGAAATGCCCTTGCTTTGGTTTTTTGTCCGTTTTAGTCCGAAATTGATCCAATCAATTTTGAATGATTCTAAATCATTTCTAAGATGAACTTATGATGTTCATAACATCAAAACACCAAAAGCACCAAAATCCCCAAATTATTTTGTCAAAGCCGAGAGCACCCTCCAAGGAGCACATTTGTGCACTTTGTCATTTCATGTCTCAAAACACATCTTAATGTAATCCAATGAACATGAAACTTTATATGCATCATATACACACACAAATACACAACATATATGAAAATCCCCAAATTTGGAATTGGTCATGAACCCTAATTTTTCAATTTCCTAAATTGGACAAATTAGACCAAATAGTTTAAATCAATTACTTTAATCATCATTATTCCATCCAATCCAAGTCTCAACACAATGAAACAACTCAAGATCAAATCTATGTCATTTAAGAGTGGGTCAATAACTCTAGATTAGCAACATGGTTTCCAAAACCTTAAAAGAAAGTTTATTACTACAATAGTTATACACTTCCTTCACTATACATGCTCAACACTTCTATCAAACTTCCATCAACAAAAACACAAAGAAATAAAGAAAGAAATAATCTAAGAACATCACATGTTGAAGCCTAGAACCTAAGGAACAATTTCCTCTCTAATAGCAAGTTTGAAAAACTTACTAAATTCCAAGCTATCTTTGATATGTCTTTCTTTTCTCAAGCTTTCCTTAGTTTTCTTCAATGGAGTTTATTTGGTAAAGTGTATTAGGTTAACAATTAAATGAAATGAAAAACAATATATACTTGTAACATGTTCACCTTGGCCGAAAATCAAAGGCAAATACAAGAAATTGTAATTTCAATTTCATTTCAATTATCATTTAATCAACTTGCATAAATATAAAAAAAAAAAACAATTTTATTAGATATTTTATTAAAGTCAACAATTGCAACTAATGTCATTTACTTCAAATATCCTAACATAAGATATTTATATTTTAATTAATTTAATCATTTAACAATTAAATAATTAATTAATTAATCAAATACAAATATATTAAATATATATTTAATATTTACATTAAATATTAAAAATATATATTCATTTAGGATATAAGTCAAATAACTCATTTTGACTATTAATTAATGTGTATTTAAATTAATCAAGTATTAAATGTAAATACACAATAATTAGGCAAATGACTATCTAGTCCTTTTAGCACGTTTTTTGCGTTTAACCTTTAAACGACTTTATAAATAATCAATATTATTTATTAATGTTGCTCTAGTGCTCTACGAGTATGTTTCATTATTGAGACTCTCTAGATTCAGATATATCCGTCACGAAATCTAATTTCGTGTCCATAATCTATCCACCCGTAGATTATGACGATCACGGATAATCTCGCTGAACCATACAGGTCGAGGTCATGGCAAATGTATAATTCCTCCGTCACAGGTATCCGGATAAATCCCAGAGATATAGATGTAAACGTCAAATCTCTATCGGGATTATCCAGTCGACTATTCCATTAGCAATCTCTAAAAGAATGTTTAGAACTAGCTTCTAAACTTTACCACGGGCCCATGGTTTTATCTGATTGCTAATCATATGGACTACCTATGCTCTGATACACAGAACTGACGGATCCTATCTTGATACACATAGGACACCCTGAGGATCTGTCTACACCCAACGAACAGGCGGAGGTCTGATCTAAATAGATCGGTGACGTGACTGCCGTCTAAGTGTAGAAGATGTCTCATGTGCCCACAATGGCATCTCAAGTCTAAGAATCACAAGTGCTACTCAACCCAAGAAGATTCTTATTGACGCTGGTGTACCATCCATTAAGAATCTTCGGTGAGTCGTTCAGTGTTTATCCGCTATAAACACCTACATGTCTATACTAGTCTCCAAGACTAATGGTTCATTGAGAAACCATTGGAATCATATATTCCAGTATACGACATGTACCGGTCTCAACGGGTTTACTATACTGACCAAGTAGTGTAAACCTTGACCAGGAACTGTCTGAGAATGACAACGTCATGATACTTCTCAATGTCCGTTGCGACGCTTTTGCAACTGTATCATGACTAATCATTCTCGGGTCATTACGTCTTTACCATATAGAAAGATAGATTATATTATAGAAACTGCATATATTATTCATAATAATAATGTTTTACAGAAGTATTTAACAGAAATACAACCGGGAATTGGCGCTCTGAGCACCAACCCCAACAGATCTACCCAAAGGACGTAAAGCTGTTAAGAACAAATGGGTTCTTAAAATAAAGCGTAATGCCGATGGCAATATCGAAAGATATAAAGCACGACTTGTGGCAAAAGGGTATACGCAACATGAAGGAATTGACTATGAAGAGACTTTTTCACCTGTTGTAAGGTTTACCTCAATTCACTTGATTCTGGCTATAGTAGCAAGTATGGATCTAGAATTACATCAAATGGATGTAAAGACTGCTTTTCTCAATGGAGAACTTGATGAAGAAATCTACATGGAACAACCAGTAGGTTTCATAAAAGAAAATGAAAATGAGAAAGTATGTAGACTTTTAAAGTCTATATATGGTCTTAAGCAATCGTCTAGACAATGGTATATACGATTCCACAATACAATCATTTCGAATGATTTCACAATGATAGATGAGGATCATTGTGTGTACACCAAGAGAGATAAAGATAAGTTCATTATCTTATCTTTGTACGTGGATGATATACTTATAGCCGGAAATGATAAGGAGTTTGTAAAACACATTAAAGAATGGTTATCGTCTAACTTCGAGATGAAGATATGGGTGAAGCTGCATATATTCTTGGGGTTAAGATCTCAAGAAATCATTCAAAGAATTTATTATCTCTTTCACAGGAGTCATATATAAAGAAAATTCTTGAACGCTTCCAAATGCAGGTGTAGGCACTGCATTTTTACACATAAGTCCCTATGATGAGTCTCATTTTGGAGACACTACCTTTTAAGTCACGGAGGTCACGGGAAACGGACATCGGAAGGGGAAATTCAGAATAAACAAGGTTCACTGTTTTCGTTCGTGCTGCGTTCGTTTTTACGTTCGAACGTCAAACGGATTGCGGGCGTTCGTGCCGCGTTCGAGGAAGCGTTCGAACGGTGTCGGTAATTCTGGTTTTGCTGCTAGCCTCTCATTAAGCCCAATTCGCCCAAACCTTGGCCCACACGCCCAAGCCCACTTAAAACACATATTTAACACATGGTGAAATTAAAACAAATCTAAAAATCACATACCAAATTAAAAGATGTCATGCCTAATTAAAATCAATCAACCAATTTTATTCCAAATCTAATAAGATTATTCCCAAACTTAAAATATTGTATTCCTAAACCAAGCCAATCAAATATTCAACCTTCCCTATCTAGCCAAGATTTGTCCCCCCTCAATCTTTGACTTCCCTTAACCAAACCAAATCAAATCTCTTGCTCCCCTTATCCAACACAAATCAAATCCCTCTTTAATTAGCCAAATCCCTTTCCTTGTCAAGCCTAACCCTTTGCCTATAAAAAGAACCATTCACCAACCTTCTCAACCCTAGTCCCTAGCTCATACACAACACACATAAAAATTATAGGAAGAACACACCCAAAAACGGTAAGCAAAAGATAAAGAGGAAACGGCAGTGAAACCACAAGGAAACAGCAGCAAAACGGACTCAAAACAGTAAGACAACGAACGAGAACAGTGAACCAGTGAACCGGGAGAGTTGCGGAGCATCCACCCTTCCGACGATCGTGTACCGTACATCCGAGAGGTGATTTAAAAGGTTAGACCTGAGGGTACCTTTTCATTAGTTTATATTCGTTTTTATTATTATTATTAAATTCTATTCGCATGAGAGTCGTTTATGGATGCATGTTGTGGCTTGAATGAAATGGAATAGTGTCGTCTCTTGTGGTATATAGGATGGAAACCCAGACGTAAATTCCGTAGCCGAATCCGAATGGACGGTAGTGCGGTATGTACTTGGGATACAACTCCACGTACCACTTGAGTAAACGACACCTTCTCTTGTTTTGTGTTGCTTTTATTTATTTATTTTTCGTCACTTAAATTCTGCATGTTGCTCATTTATGCATGACTCAATCGAGCGCATGGGTTTAGTAAGTGGAATGAAAGATCCCCTATGGGGAGGGGTTAAAGCCCTTTACCACGATGCTTTGCCGCGCCGGTTGATGTGTGTTCGGTTGGATGCAAGACACGTTCAATCGGACATACTTAGAATAATATGATTGTCTTTATGTTTGTATGCATGATGTGATGTGACGCGCATGAGCTTAGTATGTTGGTCTAAAGGTCCCCTCTTTGAGAGATCAAGAGCCCCAAAAGGCCACCTTTACGGCAGTACTTCGCCGCGCCCCTTTATTTTGTTGTTTATATATTGCGTCCCATTTCATGCATCAGGTCTGTTCCCGTTCGAACGCGTTTACGAACGCAACTCGAACGCGCATGCATTTTTGCCTTATCATGCATCAGGTCTCATTTCCGTTCGAACGCGTTCACGAACGCCATACGAACGTGAGCATTCTGTTTCATTTCCGTTCGAACGCGTTAACGAACGCTACTCGAACATGAGCATTCTTTTCATTTCCGTTCGAACGCGTTTACGAACGCTACACGAACGTGAACACACTGAACTGAGTCTGTCTTATCATATTCATGCATAATTGCCTCTTGGTTGATCTTTCTTGTGTTATATAGCCAACCGTATTATTTGTATCCCTGCATTTATCCATTCTATGTGTTCTCAGGATTGTATTCAAGCATGATTAGGCTGTTAGCATGTTATTTGGTTAATAGGTTCATGAGATAGTACTCAAGCATGATTATGTTGTTCTTAGTTTTCCATATCATAGGATTGAAATATGTTCATGAGATTGCCATGTGATGTTGCATGTTGTGATGAACTTGTTGATGTATGCATATGAATTTAAAAGCATGATATTTTTGGAAATAAATGTTATTTAAGCCTGGTTAAATTATTACATAAATCCTTTTATTACAAGTGACATAAGTAAGGGACCATTCCGAACCCAACGGTTTGAGGTCTTCCCTTGCGAGGGGTGAATGCGGCCTTAAATCTCATTTTCCCGGTTCACACCGGGTGGGAACTCCATTACTCTCCGGTTTAGTCCCATGTGGCTACTCCGTACTCCCAACTAGGCCGCGAGCCTAGGAACAGCATGCGTTGCCCCAGATTTTCTGTGTTCCCACAGCAGGCTTGCAAACCCATTGATACTCCTATCACGAAAACTGAAGCTTTGAGTCGTAGATTGTGTCCTGAAACTCCACAGGAAAAGAACAAATGAAGAAAGTTCCTTATGCAAATGCAGTTGGAAGTTTAATGTACGCAATGTTGTGTACAAGACCTGATATCTGTTTCGCTGTTGGAATGGTAAGTAGATACTAATCCAATCCAGGACTAGCACATTGGAAAGCAGTTAAAAGAATATTTAGGTATCTGAGAGGGACAGCTGATTACTCATTGTGTTATCAAGGAAATGATCTGCAATTGAGAGGCTATACTGATGCTGACTGGGGAGGAGATTTAGATGAAAGAAAATCTACCTCCGGTTTTGTTTTCTTGCTAAACAATTGTGCCATTTCATGGAGCAGTAAGAAACAATCTTGTATAGCCTTATCCACAATGGAGGCTGAATTTGTGGCATTTTCATCAGCAGTACAAGAGGCTGTGTGGTTGAAAAGGTTCTTGGATCATTTGGGTATGTCAAATGAAACTTCTGGTCCAGTATTAGTTAACTGTGATAGTGAAGCAGCGATAGCCTACACAAAAGACCCAAACTTCATTGTAAAACGAAACATATAGATACCAAATATAACTTTGTGAAAGACATAGTTGCACGAGAAGAGGTAAACATGAAGTACATTTCTACGCAAGAATGGTAGCAGATCCATTGACCAAACCTGTTCCTAGAGATGTCTTTGTTAGACATGTAAAAACTCAGGGATTGCGTAGATGTTAATGTGCTTACATATTATGATATGTATTTTTCCCAAATAATGTTTACTAATGTTAATACTCATTGATATTTGTGTTCAATGCTTACATGCTATTATGTTGATACATGTTTAAACAAATATACTATTAGTTAGTATGAGAAGTATGTCGGACAAGAGAATGATTGGCCCTCTCACACTGGCAATCGCCTCCATTAATTTGTGTTAATGGGAGATGAGACAAATTTTTAAGCTAATTATCTGAGTGATAATTTAGAGAGCTCAAGCTTGAAAATTAAGTAATGTCGTTATGAGGTCACTTTCTCTGTGATATGACCTAAGGTGAATAAGTTCGTTTCACCTTACTTATGTTAGTTATGAGTTAGACATTGTGTTTGTCTGAACTATAATCTGTACGGTATTTTATGAGACATGCGCTCCATGGGAAAGGAGAGAATACCGTAGCACATGTTTTCATACCATGTGTACATTTGTGACTATTGAGGGTAATACAAGTAAAGATCTCAGTCTTGATATTGTGTGAGACCCTTGAGATTATTTCAATCTCACATTGTACCCTTTAGACTCTTGTCTGCTTCTTAAAACTTAGATTTGATGATCGCTATCTTGGAGTGTTGCTGAAAGATCATGAGAGATTCGATCTGAAAGGACATCTCTGGAAAAACGAATTGAATCAAAGTTGAGAGATTCGAGAAAGGAGAAAGATCATTATATAAGTAATATCACATTAGCTTGTATTCACTGGTCGACCAATTATGTTATTCTATGTGATCAAACATGATTGTGAATACAAAATAAATATTACATTCGAAAAGAGATCGAGAGAGATTTAATGTGATAAATGATCGAGGATACTGTATACATAATCCACTATGGTTCTATCCATTTTTCGAGCGGCTATATATTCCTAACAGATGTATAGCAAGTGAGCTCTCGAAGTATGCTGGTTGCACGGCACAATTGCAAAGTATGAATTATTCATGTAGAGATAATAAAAATTGTTGATCCCATCATGTGTGAGTGGGAGATGTTGGAAATTAATTGTTGTTAATTATTTGGTGTTGTTAAATAACAACAATTAATTAATAATTTCATTTGGAAATTATTAAGTTAATTATTTGGTGTGTTAAATAACAACAATTAGTAATAATTTCATGTTGGAAATTATTAAGTTAATTATGTGGTGTTGTTAAATAACAACAATTAGTAATGATTTCATTACTAAGTAAACAACAAGAGTTGTTAATCAAATAATTAAGTAACAACAAGAGTTGTTAAGTGACAACAATTAGTAAAATGTTAAATGGGGAACAAATGGTACACCCATGATGGTAACATTTTTGGAAGGGTTAGAGAAAGTCATTATGCATCCAAATACATGTGATTACATAGTAATCAATGCATGTGATTAAATAGTAATCAATGATTAATAGTCATCCATGCATGTGAGCTAATAGTGACTTGGTTTCCCTCCTATAAATAAGACCATTTGCTTATTGAGTTAAGCAATCAATTAAGTTTGATTAAGATGTCTCTACAAGCATAAAAGCTATGCAATTGTGTTGTGGTTAGTATAGATTTATTTCAATTAGTATGTAAATAAATTTAGGACTAGTAATACATGTATGGTTAGATCCTAAGAGGACAAACATGTAAATATATTAGGGATTATGTTTCCTAACAAGAATAAATAAAAATCACAATAAAAATATATATAATATAAATTTAATTATTATTTTATAAATATGCTAAATTAAGAGAATTGATGAAATCATAAGTGTAAACTGAATAGTTTCTCTTTTATTAAATTTACATTTTTAATATTCATCAGTAGCATTGTGTGTATTGGGCTTTTATCTGATGCGTGGACCTGAAATATAATGACATTTGGATCATAGTCCCAAACATGTAAATATATTAGAGACTATGTTTCCTAACAAGAATAAATAAAAATCACAATAAAAATATATATAATATAAATTTAATTATTATTTTATAAATATGCTAAATTAAGAGAATTGATGAAATCATAAGTGTAAACTGAATAGTTTCTCTTTTATTAAATTTACAATTTTTAATATTCATCAGTAGCATTGTGTGTATTGGGCTTTTATCTGATGCGTGGACCTGAAATATAATGACATTTGGATCATTGTCCCAAATTAAGCCCGTATAAGGGAATGCCTCTTTCATGTCTTACTTGAAAGTAAACTGTAAGGAACCTAGGACACCACTTATCTCCACATTGGTATGATATTGTCCACTTTGGGCCTAAGTTCTCATGGATTTGCTCTTGGACTATACCCAAAAGGCCTCATACCAATGAAGATACATGTCCATCCTTATATGCCCATGATCTTCCCCATTTCTAACCAATGTGGGACTTTGTTTGCATACCCAACATAAACAATCAAGGGCTTGCTGGAAGGAATCATGTTTTGATGGATTGGTGAAAGGTTTCGAAGGGTTAGGCTGTCTGGACTTTCTTATCTTCTGCTAGGGAGGTCTGTTAAAGATGGAAGTAGAGAAAGTGATGGCTTTGAAGTGGTCTGTCTGGAGTTCCAGAAATGGTGTAATAATACAAGGGCAGAATTTTGATGTTGAGCAAACCATTTGCCAGAGCAGAAGCAATGGATGCCTCGAATTATCATTCAACGGAATTGGCAGGTGAAGACTCCAGGCCAGTTTTATTTTACAACAAAATTGGGACCCTCCCAACGACAAATGGACCAAAATCAATTGTGATGCTGCTACATGCTTGAACCAGAAGAAGAGTGGCCTTTGGTGTAGTGTTTCGAAATCACAAGAGTGAGGTTACGGCGGTGGCAGCTAGAGGGAATCAATTTTCAGGAGAAGTGGATATGGCAGTTGTTTGGAATCCAATGTGCCCAAGAAAGTGGACTGACATCAGTTATTGTTGAATTAGGTGTCTAAAATATTGTTAAATAAGTTTTGGTTTTGGATTATTTTGGAAATCCAAAATACGATTAGATTAGAATATTGAATCCGTGACCGTGCAGATTCCAATTTAGAACTTGAGTCTGTAACGAAGTCGTTCATAGAGTGGCAAAGTTAGTTTATTGGTTTTTGGAAAGAAACTTACCTTCCTTCACATCATGTAATTTAATATAATTTTCTTTTTCAAAAAAAAAAAAAAAAATGAAAAAAATGAAACATAAACTAAGTTCAACGTTGAATCGCGATCCTTAGCAGTTAGCAACCACTTAGCTCGGGACCCACAAACATACACCGTGACCGTGGGCCATTAATCTTAAAAAATAAAAAAAAATAAAAATAAAAAAATTATCAGAGCCAAAAGTGCAAAACATGTATGTAAATTGTATATATAATACACGTAGTAATCTCTCATCCTCCTCCTCTCTTTGAAGTTGCTAGGGTTTTTCAATCGCGAATCTGATACGTACACTTCCCCCCATTTCACAAATCTTGCCTCTATTCGTCCGCAAGCAAACGACATCGTTTCAGGCAACCGCTTCTTTCTCCGAGCTCACTTCACTCTTCGTTTGTTTACCTGTATGCATTTCTTAACTGCTGTTTCTGATCCTTTGTTTTTTTTTAAAAAAAAAAAAAAGATTTTAGCTTGCTACTTTTTGATATCATCTTTTGTATTATTATTATTATTATTTTTCGAAATTTGTAAGTTTCTATTTTTGTCGATCCCATTTTATTTTTCAATATATTAAGCTTCGCTTGATATTGTTCAGCTGGTAAAGTTTGCACCATAATATTATTTATTTATTTATTGTGTGTATGTTGTTAATCTGGCATGTTCTCGTGGAATGGTTATTAGGTGCTGCTGGTTATATCATTAGGTATCTTTAAAGTGGTTCTGGTGTTTTGAAATGTAAGTTGTGTCCAGTGCGGAACTGGAGAAAATAGAGCGAGTTTGCTATTGGGTGATTAATCATAGTAATTGCGAATATGAAAAGTAATAGTTCGTTCTTCTATGGCTTTAGATTGCTTGGAATCCCATGGTGAAATTGTTGTATTGCATGCTGAGGAAATTGATAAGCTTAAGCTGTGTTTACTTTTCTTTTATCAGTTTTTTCTTCGGTTTGGCTGACTTTTTTTAAAACTTTACAATTATGTCAGGTATGGATGTTTCTGTTTGGATCTGAGTGAACAGACTTGATAGGCGAAAAGGGATTTATAATCTGCATAATCAGAGAGGGTCTAGTGGACATGTTGTGAATTCAGATCCCTGAAATTTCCAATAAATGGATTAGTTTAAACTTGCGAGGATTGCTTCTTCCTTTCTTTTGTATTAAGTCTGTGTGAATTCAGCAGGTGTGATGTGTGAGTAGCCAAAATAATGGGTTCATTTCCTGGTACCTGTGAAATTGTGGAAGCAGGGGAAGAGGTGAATTTAGTTCAACATTCTCGAATGACTTACCGGCCTAGTCCTGGATCAAGTGTGGTGGACAAAGATCAGAACCCTCAAATGCTGAAATTGGCATACAAGGAGTCTCTAGAAGATGATATAAATCAGCTTTTTGAGGCTATCAGTCTTAAAAATTCAATGAAAGATTGGGGTCTTTCACATGAAGTAGGCAAAAGTATGAGCCCAGTGCGGAAAAATGCTTTAAAAAAGCCTACTAGTGTGCCGACTTCTCAACCAGTCTCTCTGAAGCAGGCATTAAGGGAACTTAGCATCACAAAGGCATCAGAAATGGCTGCCATGAAACGATTATCAAAGTCAACTGGTTCACCTCGGATGTCAGAAGCTGGCAGGATAAAAAGTTTGTACAACGCGAATGTGGTTGAAATATCTCAGGTGCCTGAAGAAAGCCAGCCAACCACTTCACAGAAGATGCCTCTGTCTCTTCAAGTGCCAAAGATGAAATTATTAGACCAAAGAGCTAATTCATCTCCTCGATTTGCCATTCCAACTCTCCAAACTGTGATAGGGATCAGTCAAAATGCTATTTCTTCACCTCGATTTGCTGTTCCAAAAATGAAAAATGCTACCGGGGCCAGCCAAAGTGCTCATTCTTCTCCTCGATATGCTATTCCCAAATTGAAAAATGCAGCACGGACCAATCAACGTGCTCATTATTCTCCCCAATTTGCTGTTCGAATTATGCAAGATGCTACAGTGACCAACCAAAGTGCAGGTTCTTCTCCTCGGTTTTCTTCTCCGACAATTCAGAATTCTGCAGGGAACAACCAAGGTGCTCATTCTTCGTCTCAGCTTGCAGTTCCAAATATGAAAAGTAGTATTGGAACCAACCAAAGTGTTCATTCTTCTCCTCGATTTGCTGTTCCAACAAAAAGTGGTCCTCAGACAAAAATGACCCAAGATGAGATTATTTCTACATCAACCAATGAAGGAACTCATTCAGTAAAGGCGGAGATGTCACAAGAGGAGAAGCATATACCTGCCCATCCTTATTCTAATATTGCTGAGTTGCCGGAGCTAGGAAAAAATGTCTCTGCCCCAACCAAATTAGCAAACAGAACATCACCTGTAAAGTCTGGGCGGAAAGGCAGGTTGCATGCCATACCTTCTTCAAGCTCGATCAATGGCAGCAGAGTAATCAAGATATCAAGAAATAGCCCACGTGTAGCTAAACCAATCTTGAGGAAGAAAAGTGCTGTCAAGAAGAAATTGAAACAGGAATCAACTTCTGCTCCTTGCTCTTCTAATTCATATAGTGAAGTCAGAAGTGAATTACCTTGTAGTTCAACTCAATTAATTTGCCATAGATGCCATTGTGCTTTAAAAAGTGCCAGTAATCTACCCATCAAGATTCTCTCGTCTCCAACTTCACCAGTGTTGATGCAGAAGTTTTCTCTACTGGAGTTAATACTGATACCAGCGAGCCGGACTTCATTCTAAATGACGGTGACAGAAGCCAGGCCGTTGTTGCAAAAGCAATAAGTAAGGGAGAATTTTCCGAAAGTTCAAAGAGTAGCCTTGGTGACTATAGCAGCAGTACAAGCAATAGTGATGATAGCAATTTAAGCGGATCTAGTTTTGGCAACAGGCCTCACATGTCGACAGATGTGAGGTGGGTAGCTATTCGTCACGTGAGGATGCAGTATGGGGCCTTAGGGTTGAGGCATTTCAATCTTCTACAGAAGCTTGGTTGTGGAGATATAGGGACTGTGTATCTCGCGGAGCTAATTGGTACAAACTGCCTATTTGCTATAAAAGTCATGGACAATGAATTTTTGGCAAGAAGGAAAAAGATGCCAAGAGCCCAAACAGAAAGATTGATTCTGAGAATGTTAGATCATCCTTTTCTTCCTACACTATATTCTCAATTCACATCAGATAATTTATCATGTTTAGTTATGGAGTATTGTCCTGGTGGAGACCTGCATGTCCTTAGGCAGAAGCAGCTTTGCCGGTGTTTTTCCGAACCAGCAGCAAGGTATAATTCTTTGATGAAAGTTCCACTCGAATTATTTATTGCATTTAATCTTTTGATCTCTATCTAGACATTTTAATCAATAAGCACAAAACAAATGGCAAATGAAAAATGTGCTCAACAATAGTACAAAAACCTCATATCCTCTTTAATCAATATGCATTAAACTATACGAGGTTTAAGTATTTCTGGACATTGTCCCTACACACTTTATGGCAGCAATTCTTGCATTTTGATTTATAAGAACAATCAGATGGTTCTGCATTCTTCTGTTAACTCAAGTAGCTACAATCATGCAATGTTAGGGCTCCATTGGCTCATTATAATTCACATGCTCAACTAGAATTTCAGACATACGTCCTTTATCTGGATCTTGAGGGGCAATTGTATCCATCTTCCCTGGTGGATGCTGAAATTGAATAAAGGAAGTTGGATGTGTTGTTGGAGTTTTCATGATGATAATTAGTCTTCTTGGATTGCTTCTTCGTTCCCTGTAATTGAGCAAGCAATAAATTGTTTGTGCAGGTTCTATCTTGCTGAAGTCCTTCTTGCCTTGGAGTACTTGCACATGCTTGGAGTTATCTACCGAGATTTGAAACCAGAAAACATTCTTGTTCGAGAAGATGGCCACATTATGTTGACAGATTTTGACCTGTCACTAAGATGTTCTGTTAGTCCAACACTCCTGAAATCAGCTTCATTCAATATGGATCCTGCAAGGGTGTCGGGTCCATGCATGGAATCTAACTGCATCCAGCCATTCTGCATTGAACCCAACTGCCAAGTTCCATGCTTTAGTCCTAGGTTTTTACCTGCTACTGCAAAAACAAGGAAGCCGAAAGCTGATCCTGCAGCCCATATAAGATCATTGCCACAGCTTGTGGCAGAACCCACAGATGCACGATCCAATTCATTTGTTGGGACCCATGAATACTTGGCTCCTGAGATCATCAAAGGAGAGGGCCATGGAGCCGCCGTTGATTGGTGGACATTTGGTATCTTGCTTTACGAGCTTCTATACGGGAGAACACCATTTAAAGGTTTAGGGAACGAAGAAACATTAGCCAATGTAATAATGAAAAGCCTCAAATTCCCAGATAGCCCTATTGTTAGTTTCCAGGCAAGGGATCTAATCAGAGGGTTGCTGGTAAAGGAACCTGAGAATCGGCTGGGATCCCAAAAAGGTGCTGCTGAGATCAAGCAACATCCATTCTTCGAGGGCTTGAACTGGGCACTTATTCGTTGTGCAGTTCCACCAGAGCTACCGGACTTCTATGATTATGGAATTCAAGATATGGTACCTCAAAAGAGCAAGTATTTGGAGTGTAAATCTTCAGGAGAGCAGCTTGGGTTTGAGTTGTTTTAGCGGAAACGTTTACCTGGGAATCAAGGCTTTTCCCCTAGATGCTTCTGTAACTGTATGTAGTTTCTGTACTAGTAGTGTAAATCTGATCAAGAGTATATTTTGTATTGTATGTAGTAGGGCTCCCACCAGATTCTGCAATTTCAGAAGTCAAATAGAATATTCATATCTATTCTTTTAATTCTAATAGTAAAAAAAAAAACAAAAAAAGCCCGTTGACGTGGTACTACTGTTGTAATCTAGAATTTTTTCTATGAACAAAATCCAAACACGCAACTAGGAGGGCTTTTTTAGGACCTTGGCCGGGCTTAGGGAAAAAGGCTTGAGCTCGGCTCGGGTATGATTTTTATTAATAAAATATTTTTTAAAATTATATAAATAAATTTTAATTCTAAATACATACATTTATAACTAAATTTTTAAGGTCAAATACAAAAAATATTAAATATATTGAAATTCTTAATTTTTTTTCTTTTTTAAGTATTAAAAAATTCAAAAAATAATTGTTTTTTTTAAAAAAATAAAAATTCATTTAAAACAAATAGACATTTAATTTCAATCACTAATAATCTTAGAAAAAAAAGAGTTTATAAAGTTGGGAAAATGAAAAATTAAAGATTGAAAAATAAATATTAATCACTCATTTGAAATGAATAGACATTTAATTAATGTACTTTTAATAATTAATAATCTTGGAAAACAAAGGTTTAGAAGAGTTAAGAAAATACAAAATGTTAGAGGTTGAAAAAAATGAAAACTGAAATATTAATTAACATACGTTGAATCATCGTCAATAATAAATCATTTGAATTACACATTAAAATTAAAATATTAATAATTAATGAATGTCAAGTAACAAATGTGAACTGACTCAATTGCTTAACTGGACATTTTCAAATATAAGAGAACAACTTAAAATGAAAGATAATTTTTCAATTTCTATATATTTATATATATATATTTATTATATAGATTATGATCGTATTAAATATTTTATTACGGGATTGAGCATATCTTTAACTATAATTTCATATTATAATAAAAATCTTAAAAAGATTTTAGGTATTGATCTTGTAAATGATTCAGATCTAACTAATTTTATAGTCTACACTTAATATTTACGTCTCATTTATTTGTCTATCAATTCTCAAAATATTGTTTCTAATTCACATTAGAATTTCTCTCTCGTCTTGCTCTCTCATTTGAAAACATATTGCTAATTATAAATAAGTTTAGAATTATTTAATTTTCAGAAAGATTATAATTTTTTAACTTATATATATATATTCATACATATTCTTTGTCAGATTATCTGTGATATTATTCAAAAATTAATTGGATAGTATAATATATTTTATTGTTATAATAGAGTTTTTATTTAATCGATTTATTAATTTAATTTTATAATTTAATAGTGTTTTTTAAAAATAATAAGATAGTATAATATGTTTTCATATTATACTACAATTCTTATAAAATTATAATATGTATTTTTATTATAATAGATTTTTTATTTAATAAAAAAATTAATTACAAATATACTTTAATTTTATAATTTAAAAAATTAATTGTAAATGTTAATTGTAGTGATTAAGTACCACATATGTTTTATTTTTCATTTTAATGATAGATTATAATATGTTTTCTTATTATAATATGTTTCTTTATTTAATTTTATAATTTAATAATAATAAATTAAAATATTAATTAATTAATTAAATTAATAGGTTTCTTACTTTAATAGTAGATTATGTTTTTATATTGTAATATGTATCTTATATTAATAATTTAGTATTTTAATTTTATAATTTAATAAAAATAATAATTATAGTTGAATTTAAGTTTAAATTTTCTTATCGAACTTGAAATCTTGACCGTCATTGTTCAAGAGTTAATAATCAGAGTTTGCATTATGAAGTATAATAAATAATAAAAAAATTCATGGAAAAAATAATTCAATGTAAAATAACAAATAATAACATACCCAAAAATTAGAAAAATTATCTAGTTTTTATAGATGACTGATATTTATATCTCTTATTTTAGTAGAGGATTATGTTTTAATATTGTAATATGTTTTTCAATTTTAATTTTATGAGTTACTAATAAAAAATTAATTGTAGAGATTATGTATGTGTTTTTTTTAATAAGAGATTACAATTTTTTATTATTATAATAGGTAAATAATAAGAAATTGCATTATTAATTAATTAAATTAATATGTTTCTTATTTTAATAGGAGATTGTGTTTTTATATTGTAATATGTTTCATATTTTAATTTTACAATCTAATAATAAAAAATTGTAGAGGTATTTTAATTTTATAATTTAATAATAAATATGAGATTTTATTTTTATATTGTAATAAGTTTCTTATTTTAATTTTATAATTTTAAAATTAAAAATTAATCTTAGAGATATTTTAATTTTATAATTTAGTAATAAAAAAATTACAGATATTAGATGCCACGTATTAAATTAATATTTCTTATTTCAATAAAAAATTATGTTTTTATTTTTATGATAGGTTTCTTATTTAATATTAATTAATTAATAAAATTAATAAATTTCTTATTTTAATTAGATATTATTATTTATATCAAACGAATAAATAGTATTAGAACTAGTTCCAAACGGAAAAAAGGAGGTTGGACCTTAAAGAGTAAGTTTGATAAGGATGTCGAGAAAGTGTGGGGATGTCACCATATTCACATGGCTTGGGAATAATTAAGAACGTCGGAGTCCAAGAGGTTGATTGCTACAAGGAATGACCACCTTTAATTAATTTTTAAGCTGCATTTTGGGTGAATTTGGACCATGCCAAAATAAAACCTTAGGATTCGTAATAGTAAATAGGGGTATTTTTCTCTATTTATTGATGGAAATTATACACAAATTAATTACATTGGAAAACTAAATCAATACATAAATTCAGAATACTTCTTTATCTAATTACCCATATCCATATGTCATGGATTCCTAATTCCTTTCAAAAGATTCTAGAGGGATCCAGATGGATCAAACGTCCACGAATAATGGGTGATGCTTTAAGTGTTTGATGAAATGCCCAGAGAGACATGGGTTGTATTTACTTTCACCAATGAGACAATCATGTAAAATCTGTATCATAATTTCATATGCAACACTTTAGCTTATTGGTATTTATTAATATTGGTTTCATCCTGATTACAGATTCATAAAGAAAAATTATCATAAATTCTATATTGATTTTTTTGAATAAAGATGATTTTTTTTATTCGAATTCCGTATTAAATGGTTCCAAATTCAAAAATTTTAGATAAAAACATAGGATCCGAAATTTTCTGCGATAAATATTTCTTTTGTTAGTGTTGTGACACAATAGGCACCAGATACCTTGTGTTGTTTTTAAGATAATGGCTAGCCACAAGATGCCAAAACGATGGAGGCACACAATCTATCTTTTGGCAAATTAAATTTATTATTTCTCGAAGTCACATATGCTTCCAAGTACATAGACAAACAACAATAAACATTACTAAATTCAAAATTTTCATCCAATTTAAAAATAAATAATAATTACATTGGCTTTTAGCTTCTCAATTAATAACATAACCAAAATGCAACGTTTCTATAACTTGGTTTTTTTTGCCTTTTTTTTGAAATCGTTGGAAACTCAACCGTCAAATCATCTATTTTGGGTTTAAGTGGAGCAGTTAAAATTCCCGACAGTTCCAGACTCTTATAAGAAATGCACTCTCTGGATTCGAATCCAGCACCTCAAGGTGAAATCATGAACCCTACAGCACCAAGTCACGCCTCTTAGGGACATAAACATATGAAATTGTTGATTTGGATAACGTTAAAACTGAAAAATCATAAAAAGAAATTTATTTTTATTTAGCTTAATGAAATAATGATTTCAAATAAAATATAATGAGGTCAAAAGATTCATATAATCAATTCCGTCAAGTGAGAAAAATATTTGTATTGATTAGGAATAACATTAAAATTTGTTGCTGTCGTAAAAATGAAAATACGAGTTATGTTGTCGTTTTGATAAGTTTTCTAGCGCCTTCAAGTTTTGCTTGGTGTGAATATCATTATATACTATCAAAATATTTTAACAATGACATTTATTAATAAAAAACTTAAGTAATTTTTAAAACTCTGACGTCATTAATTCTCTTAACAAAGCTGATTAACAATAAGGAAAAAGATAAATAGATTAAAGCATGATTAAATGAAGACAAATTTGTCATCAAAATTATATTATTTAGATGGTAAATATAAATAAAATAAAATAAAAAAGTCCAAAACGATATCGTTTTGATAATAATTTTATTATCTTTTAATTATGTTTAATCTTTATATCATTGGTATACCAATAATGATCGTAAAAGTCATTAAAATTGAAAATAGTCTAAAATACATATCCATAGTTAATTAGCAACCTTGTAAGAAATTAACTTGCTGATTTTTCAATATCAAATTTTCTCGCTTTCAATTGGTGAGTTACATGAGTTTTGGATTAATAACAACTTTTGTATAGATCAGCATACACTTATATTCTTATTTAAAAGGTGAGCCATTTTGAGATTTGGAAACAAATTTCTTCAACTGGCATAGAACTTTCATATACACACATATACATATACATATACATATACATATACATATGTGTGTATATATGTAATATCTATAGAGAAGTAATTAGACGACAGGAGAAGCGAAGTCTGAATAAGTATAAAATATCTATATCTGTTACTTTAAAAAAATTATTGAGGGTTGCTACTTTGTCCGAAGGCATTCCCAAAAAGATAATTAAAGTGGCACGACACCTCGGGTAAAGTAGCGTTTTTCAATTTTATTTGACACTTTGCTCTCTATCAATGTTTGCATTTTGTTGAACGTTAGTTGAGGTTATTACACGAACTTCATTGTTGTCTTTAAGAAGTAATTCTATGATATAAAGCGATAAATATTTTTTTTGGAAATGTTGGAAACCCCGTCGTTAAATCATCAAATTCAGGTTTAAATGGAGTAGATAAAACCTCCGACTACCCCAGACTCTTATAAGAAATGCACTTCTTAGATTCGAACCAAGAACTAGAACAACCAAATCTCAAATTTTATGCCACCAAACCACATCTCTAACCACATCTCTTAAGAGCATGAGTGACAAATGTGCTAGTAAAGAAACAACTGATACTTCATTCTTGAAAGATGAATGATATCTAATGAAACTATAAAAGAGAAGCCTCTAAAGTTAGTTAGGAGGAAAAAACACTCAACTAGTTGAGTAATGAATATTTTTTCGTCTTACTTTTTGAGATTGAGTGTTTGAAGTTCTCTCGTATGTATTGTGAAAATTTATTGTTTTTACAAGTATTTGGAAGTAGATTATATCCATTATAAAACTAGACATCTTATTGAATTGATTCAGAATTTTTTTATAAGGTTCGGCCTAACTAATCATACTGTTAAATCTTTGTCGCAATTATTCGTCAAACCAATCTATCGAACAATCAAGACACAAGATTTTTACCGTGGTCCGCCGGAAAAATTCCCGACTACATCCACGTTGAACTCCGGAACAAGGAGCTCGATGCACTAATCACTTTCAAGATTACAAACGGAATCTTGAATCCGTTTACAAATTGTAATTCCCCAATTCTCACAAACCCTAATCTCTAAAAGTGACAATCTCTCAAATTACCCAATTGAGAATTACACTAACTTGGAGTAAGGAACAAGGCTTAACACTTAGCCAAAAATAAGGGAATACAAATAATGAAAACCTTTTTCTCAATTCTCAACCTAAGTGCCCTTTATATAGGATGAGCAAATAAAGGTAATTGGGACAACGACAAGGATTGCGCCATGTGTCCCTCATCCAACGGATGACAAAGGCTTCACATTTTACAATCTCCACCTTGAAGCCCAAAAACATCCATCACTCCCAATCATACACAATGACACATTAAGGCCAAGATAGCACATCAAACTCACATACTCACATCATTGCTCATGTCGGCTGCAAGGTCAACCAACCCCCACTGCAACAGCTTCATACAGTGGGAGAGTTTGGCAGCAGTCATTATTTTTGTCCCCATGTCAGATGGGTTATCTTCTGTTGGAACCTTCTTAATCTCAATCTTACCGCTTGAGATAATTTCCCGCACAAAATGATACTTCACATCCACATGCTTGGTTCTCTCATGATGTACTGGATTCTTGCTCAGATGGATTGCACTCTGACTGTCTGAATACACAACTGTCTTACCATGCAGCTGTTGTATTTTGGTTAAGATACCCTGAAGCCAAATTGCTTCTTTGAACACATCAGTTATGGCTATATACTCCGCTTCGGTAGTTGACTTTCTTGAGTCTCTGTCACCTGCAAAATCAGAATCAACATACCCTACCAAATCTAAAGCGTTAGATTTGTTAACATATAAGCCATAATCAATAGTAGTATTCAAGTATCTTAACAACCATTGTAAAGCACTCCAGTGTGCTCCACCAGGATTAGACATAAACCTACTCAATAAAGATACAACATATGACAAGTCAGGTCTAGTACTAATCATGACATACATCACAGAACCAATAGCATTAGTATAAGATACATTTTCCATTTTAATCACCTCAGATCTAGTACTAAGAAAAGACATCTCATCTTCCATAGCCGTTTCCCATTCAAGTTTATGGGTAGACTTTAATGCCTCTCCTAAGCTAGCAGGCTCAATCCCATTAATTTCATGACTTGATATTAATGCACAGAAATACAAATCATTGGTTGAGTAATCATACCTGGTAGGAGGCCTTACATGCCTCATACTTCTGTCTCTTGCTAGCTGGTAGTTGGCCGATGTGTCTTGTGGTGTTTCATCATGCTGCTCAGCTTGATCCACTTGATCTACTGTGTCCTCTTCAATTTGTTCTTGTATCTCTGCTACTTCATTTCTGTTTTCCTCCTGGTTATTTCTCTTGGGCTGGGTGTCCTCAAATGTCTCCGTGCCTGACATGTCACCAACTTGCTCAGCGGTCCTTGATGTCCCTGGCTCCACCTGCAAGATCAAAATCTGCTAGATCCTTTTCTAAGGCACCTGCATTCTTGTTAGTAGATTTACAAGGAAAACAAAGTTCATTGAATATAACATCCCGACTAACTATGACTTTGACTCCAGGTGACTCCCTTTCCCATAACCTATACCCTTTTGTCCCTTCTTGATAGCCTAGGAAAACACACTTGATTGACCTCGGTTCAAGTTTACCTACGGACTGGTGAGCATAGGCTTCACAGCCAAATACTCTCAGGTGGGCTAGCTTCTGAGCCCTACCAGACCAGATTTCTTCTGGTGTCTTAAACTGAACTGAACTATTAGGGCTAAGGTTAATCAAATGAGTAGCAGTATTGAGGGCTTCACCCCAAAAGGCCCTCGGAAGTTCGGAAGAAAATAAAAGACATATGATCTTTTCTAATAAAGTTCTATTCATTCTTTCCGCAACTCCATTCTGTTGAGGGGAGTTTCTAACAGTCATATGTCTCAGGATACCCTCACTCGTATAGTATTGATCAAACTCAGTATTACAAAATTCTAAGCCATTATCTGTTCTCAAGACCTTTACTTTGTTACTAGTTTGATTTTCTACCAATATTTTCCATTCTTTAAATTTAGTCAAAGTTTCATCCTTTGATTTTAGTAAGAATGTCCAAACCTTCCTACTGTAGTCATCAACAATAGAGAGGAAATATTTCTTACCCCCATGTGTCTAGACCTTTGCTGGTCCCCACAAATCACAATGTAGATACTCCAGACTCGCCTTTGACAAGTGAATTCCAGTTGTGAAGCTCTGTCTGTGCTGTTTGCCCAACACACAGATCTCATAAAACTCAAGTGGCTTCAACTGGTCCTTTCCAAATTGTCCATGCTTGCTGAGTACCTGCATTCCTTTCTGGCCTATATGGCCAAGTCTCAAGTGCCATATATTAGTCATATCAACATTAGAAGTTAAAGCAGAAATGGGTTTATCCGAGAATACATGTTGGCCATTTAGAACATACAATCCATTTCTCTTTATACCAGTTAGGATCAGTTTCTTACCCTTAGATATGTGCATGTTCCATTGTGGGCTTTATATGTAAAACCTAACTCATCTAGTGTTCCTAATGATATCAGGTTTCGTTTCAGGTCAGGTACATATCTAACGTCAGTAAGAATCCTAACTTTACCATCATGAAGTTTAAGTGTTATGTCCCCAACTCCCTGTATCCTACAAGTATTGTCATTACCCATATACACAGTGCCTTGGTCAGAATTTCTAAAGTTGACAAACCAGTCCCTATACGGACTCATGTGAAAGGAACACCCGGAGTCCAGAATCCATTCTCTACTAATGTGATCACTAGACACAGTCAATGCCTCAGATAGGCACATCAACCCCTTTTCGGCAGCCACAGTAGCGCTGCCTTCATTTTTCTGTTCCCTAATGAACTTATAACAATTCATTTTAAGGTGTCCCATCTTCCCACAATGATAGCACTTTTTCCCACTGTCTTTATTCTTATCCTGTTTATTCTTTTTCTTCCCTTTAGGTTCTTGGTTATTAGTCTGATGATTATTCGGACCATTATATTTCCTTTCATTTTTACCTTTCACGAATAAGTTCGCTCATCCTCTCCTACTGGTTCTAAGTTCTAGCTCTCTAGCCCTTATACCAGATATCACCAAGTCTAGCCTAGGTACAACTCATGTGTACTGTAGAGAGTTCTTAACGACACTATATTCTTCAGGCAATGCATTTAAAAGTATCATAGCTTCGCTAGAATCTCCTAGGGCTTGGTCAGTTCCTTTAAGGATTTGAGTCATTTTCGTGAATTCATCCAAATTATCATCTATTGACTTATTAGTGTCCATCTTGTAATTAAACAAATTTCCTTTTAAGAACACTAAATTTGGTGCAGAAATAACAGAATAAAGAGATTCGAGTTTACCCCAGAGTTGAATGGCCGTGTCCATTCCATCAACCTTTCTGATGACCGAGTCTCCCAAGTGGAGGAAGATCAGGTTGTAAGCCTCTTCCAGGATTTCGTCCTTAGTTTCCTTTTCCATCTTTGGCCACTTTTCTGGATCCGGTTCCAGTGCCAAAGCCACCTTATGGTGGGAAAGCAGTACCTTCATTTTCTTCTTCCAAGTGGTGAAATCCCCTTTTCCGTCAAATATTCCAATGTCGAGTCTCATAGCCGACATTTTTATTTCTTTTTGAACCAGAAGCCCAATTAGGCAATTAGCAACACAAAGTCAGTCGCCTTAACAACACAGTATTACTCACCCCAAAACAAACCAGGGCTCTAATCACCCAAACTACACAGAATCCTTAAATCACACAACAACTAAGGATCCTAATCACCAGCAACACAGGGTCCAAAAGACACACCCTAAACGGCAACTTCAATGGAACTTTAATTTCCCAAATTTCAAAACCCACAACCGAATCACTTTCGCAACTCTCTCGGCTATTACTCACTCAATCTTGCCCAAACACAATTCGGCAGTTCACTGCCTAATCTCAGTTCCTCAAATTGCAACACCACAACCGAATACACCAGAACACACACTCTGATCCTACCTTACAGAACTATTTCAGATAGTGTTCTCCTTGGCAGAACAGGGGTTTGCATCAACTCTGTCCTTCAATTCGGCAACTAAGGATTTGAAATCCACTGAACAGATCTCAGATTCTTGTTCGGTCTCACTGACTTTAATTTGCAATTCCAGGAACGCACACGACAGCTTAGAATCTTGGTAGTCCAACTCACATTTGATCTTTAATCCAGAAGCTGAAATGGCAGCCCAGGTCTTGAACGGCGACCCAACCTCTGCACAATTCCTAATTCGGCGACCCAGGAGCACAGTCGGCAGTTCTTGGTTTTTTATTTACAGATCTGGATCTTGATCGGTTGGTTTCCTACTCTTTTATAATCGGCTGCCTCTGTTTGTCTTTGATTTGCGTCGATGGCCATGTGTCTTTAATTGATTTCTTCAAGTTTACAAATTCTTGATGCCCTTCGTCTTATTTTGATGCTGTGACTTCAATTTTAGGGATTTCAATCTTGCTCTGGTCTTCTGTTTTCTTAATTTTTGTTTTGTCAATTGCTTTCGTCGATGGCTCTGTTGTTAAGTTGAGAAGAATTTATTGTAGGGTTTCTTCACTATTACCGAATGATTGTACAGAATTCAGAAGGATGAATCTTGGGCTTTGATCTTCAATCAACAGATCAGGTTTCCTTCGGCCCACTGATCTTTAATCAGCTCTGATACCAATTGTTAAATCTTTGTCGCAATTATTCGTCAAACCAATCTATCGAACAATCAAGACACAAGATTTTTACTGTGGTTCGCTGAAAAAATTCCCGACTACATCCACGTTGAACTCCGGAACAAGGAGCTCGCTGCACTAATCACTTTCAAGATTACACACGGAATCTTGAATCCGTTTACAAATTGTAATTCCCCAATTCTCACAAACCCTAATCTCTAAAAGTGACAATCTCTCAAATTACCCAATTGAGAATTACACTAACTTGGACTAAGGAACAAGGCTTAACACTTAGCCAAAAATAAGGGAATACAAATAATGAAAACCTTTTTCTCAATTCTCAACCTAAGTGCCCTTTATATAGGATGAGCAAATAAAGGTAATTGGGACAACGGCAAGGATTGCGCCATGTGTCCATCATCCAACGGATGACAAGGGCTTCACATTTTACACATACATTGTCCATTTTGATAGCTCACATGTTAGCCCCCGACTTCTCACGGTTTATTTTTGACGATGAATCCAAATCCACCCAAAAAAACTTCTAACTAATTAAGAATCCATGATAAGTTCTATTATATTTTTTAGTTATAAATATTAATATATTGTAACATAATTAGGTATAAATAAATTAAGAGTCATTGTTATCATTCTAACTAACTTTAGATGTTTAAATTCCCCAATATTAATTTTATATGTTTAAATTCCAAATAAATTCTAAGTTGTATTATATTTTTAAATTGTAAACAATTATAAAAATATATATACACGATTAAAAAATCCTTAAAAATTAAGTGAAACTAAGATAAACATAGAACCCATTTCTAAAATCTTCACCTTATAGCTACTAGAAACAACAAGAAAACTCATCAATTAGTTTATAGCATTAATTGAAAAAAAAAATTATAAATATATCAGAAGGTTCTCCTCATTTTTATTGTTTTTCGTGTTTATATACCTACAGAGAAAACAAAATTATTATTATTTAAAAGCTGTCAATTTTTATTTATAATTCAATGAGAAGAATGTGGAATGTTTTCTCCCATAATAAACAAATAAATAAAATACAGAATGCGATTGTTATATGAGTTTTGAGACTAAATTTTTCTCGTGAAAAGTAAATGATAATTAAATAAATTTTAATAAAATATATAGCTATTTTGCCCCATAATATTTGCTGACAAAACGGTGAGTTTTGCCATTTTATCTTGGTTTGCCAATATTCAGTCAAATAATACCGGAAACATCATCACTCGAATATACACAATATAGATGTTTTTAATGAATTTTAAACAATTATATTATTAATTTTCTATCCGGAAACAGCATCACTGAATCAATTATGTATTTCCCAAAAGCTTTAAATAAATTTAAATTTACATTCAAAGTTTCATCAATATAATAATATATATTTTTTAAGTTTAATTTTACATCTAAAATTTCGTTAGCATATTAATTTATATCTAAAAAAAATAATCAAATTAGATAAATTTTGATAATTAATTTAGTGTTCGACTAAAGATGGCCATGGAAAGAATAGATGTAAGTGATCAGTTGGGTCCCATATTTATCGTAAAATTAAAACTCAAATCTAAAAAATTTTAATTTTAATATATAATATAATTTATATATATATTATGAGGAAGGTTCATTTTAAGAATTCAATTTATAAAATGTAAAGTAACTGGCGGCAGTCCATTTGCTCGGCAACTCATAACTGAATCCTGGTCGCAGAATAAAAGACAGAATCCCACCTGTTTGACTACTGTTTCCCTGTAAATGGTTTCTTTATAAATTGCCCACTCCCTCCTCATTGCTTCAAGTGGGAAACAGGAAACCTTCTTTTCTTTCTTTTATTTCTTTCAAGGCAAAGTTGTTTTGTTAAAATTTGCAACACCAGTTGTTTTGATCGAAACTGATCAGTATGAGCATTAGAGTGACAGATGATCTTGCAAGATCATCAGTGAGATGGGGGCAGAGTGTTTCGTCAGGCAGCCGCCGGAGCTGGGCCTCCGCCAGCATCCGGGAAGTATGGAATGCACCTGACAATGTGTTCAGCCGGAGTGACAGACATGACGATGAAGAGGAGCTCCGGTGGGCTGCCATTGAGCGGCTTCCCACGTATGATCGCCTTAGGAAGGGGATGATTAACACAGTTCTTGAAAACGGACAAGTTGTTAAACATGAAGTTGATGTCACAAATCTTGAGATGCAAGATAGGAAGCAGTTGATGGAAAGTATCTTGAAAATTGTTGAAGAGGATAATGAAAAGTTTCTTAAAAAAATTAGACAGAGAACTGATAGAGTGGGGATTGAGATTCCTAAGATTGAAGTTCGATATGAGCATTTATCTGTTGAAGGTGACGTGCATGTTGGAAGCAGAGCTCTTCCCACTTTGTTAAATGTTGTTTTGAACACAATAGAGGTATTTTTTTTATTTTTTTTATGTATTTGGTCTCAATTTGTTCTTAGTGTTTTTGTCTGTCAATTTCTTGATTTCATTCGAGATATAATTGTTGTCCTTTTTTATTTTTCATGGACAAAAGAGTGTTCTAGGATTGCTGCGGTTACTCCCATCGAAGAAAAAAAGTGTTCAGATTCTTAAAGATGTTAGTGGAATTGTCAAACCATCAAGGTAATTTCCTGAAATATGTTTTGGAATCAGGTGAAGTAATAATATTTGATTGTATCAGTTACTGAAATGGAAAATTTCAGGATGACACTACTTCTTGGTCCTCCTGGTGCCGGGAAAACAACATTGATGTTGGCTCTTGCAGGGAAGCTTGATAAAGATTTGAGGGTCTGTTTCTTATCTCTTAAAACTTGTTCTCTTATTTAATGATGAACTTTCGGAGATAAATTCTGATAATTTGGATTTGGGGTACTGACCAGGCATCTGGCAAAATAACATACTGTGGCCATGAATTGAATGAGTTCGTGCCACAGAGAACCTGTGCTTACATCAGTCAACATGATCTTCACCACGGAGAGATGACAGTGAGAGAGACGCTGGATTTCTCAGGACGGTGCTTAGGTGTTGGTACAAGACATGAATTGCTGGCTGAACTTTCAAGAAGAGAAAAACAAGCTGGAATTATGCCGGATCCTGAAATTGATGCATTCATGAAAGCGGTGTCAATTACAGGACAAGAAACTAGTTTGGTTACAGATTATGTTCTCAAGGTCTGTTCTCAATTCCAATTTGGTTTTGTTACCTGTTTGTGACCCATTTCATGTAACTGAAAATTAAAATCTTGACAGGTCCTTGGATTGGATATATGCGCCGATACTATGGTTGGTGATGAGATGAGAAGAGGTATTTCAGGTGGACAGAAAAAGCGTGTTACAACTGGTATGTTTCCCGCAACGTGTCCTTGGCTTCTTGTTTCCACATTCATAAGCATCTATAATAGTAACAGCTCCTTAATTACTAAGAAATTGTTTTTTTTCCTTTCTTTTAACATTTACCACTCTAATTTGTGTGCAGGAGAGATGTTAGTTGGATCGGCAAATGTTCTTTTAATGGATGAAATATCAACTGGATTGGACAGCTCTACCACTTTCCAGATTTGCAAGTTTCTGAAGCAAATGGTTCACATCATGGATGTAACAATGATCACTGCTCTTTTGCAACCAGCACCAGAGACATATGATCTCTTTGATGACATTATCTTACTGTCAGAAGGTCAAATTGTCTACCAAGGTCCACGTGATAATGTCCTTGAATTCTTTGAACACATGGGTTTCAAATGCCCTGAGAGAAAAGGAGTTGCTGACTTTCTGCAAGAAGTAACTTCCAAGAAGGATCAGGAACAATATTGGTTTGGGAACAACCAATCCTACAGATATATTCCGGTTTCTGATTTTGTGGAAGCTTTCAAATCTTTCCACATAGGCCAGCAGCTTACATCGGATCTTGGGGTCCCTTATGACAAATCCCAAGTCCACCCTGCTGCATTGGTGAAAAAGAAATATGGTATTTCAAATTGGGAATTGTTCTGGGCGTGTTTTGATAGGGAGTGGCTGCTAATGAAGCGTAATTCGTTTGTATATGTTTTCAAGACTTTCCAGCTGACATTCATGTCGTTAATTTGCATGACGGTGTTCTTTAGAACGGAAATGTCAACAGGTGATCTGGAGGGCGGAAATAAGTATTTAGGAGCACTGTTTTTCGGTCTGCTAAATGTGATGTTTAACGGATTTCAAGAGCTTGCAATGACTGTTTTGAGGCTCCCCGTATTTTATAAACAAAGGGATCACTTATTCTATCCTTCCTGGGCTTTCGCCTTACCAATATGGATTCTCAAGATCCCAATATCCTTCCTGGATTCAACAATATGGATTGCTCTGACTTACTACACAATAGGTTTTGCTCCAGCAGCAAGCAGGTAAAAGTAATTCTCAGAGTTACAGTTCTCTGTCTCACAAAACTGACAATGAAACAATTAGCTGTGCATTTTGAGTTTATATTTGGTTCTCTTAGCTATAAATCAGTGCTAGCCATAACATTTATTACAGTTTCTTTGACTGAGATTTAATTCCTTTCTCTTTCCTGTAGGTTCTTTCGACAATACTTGGCATTCTTTTGTATACATAATATGTCTCTGCCCCTATTCCGGATCTTTGCCGCTATTGGAAGAACCGAAGTGATTGCAAATACGCTCGCTACTTTTGTCTTGTTACTTGTTGTCTCACTTGGAGGATTCATCATTGCCAAAGGTAAGTTGGTTACTTTTTTTTTCCTGCAATATTAAGTTATTGTCAAAGATTGGTACTATGGATAAAAGAATCAGAAACTGTAATAGAAATTCTTTATTGCGTGCCTGCAGACGATGTTAAGTCACATTTGATATGGGGATACTTTTCTTCTCCTATGATGTATGGACAGACTGCGTTACTTGTAAATGAATTCCTTGATGGAAGATGGGCTGAAGTAAGATCTATCTTGTGATTCTAATAAATGCATTTACGTAAATCAACCATGGAGTCTCTACCTTTCATGGCCAAAATTCAATTTCCAAAGCTTATATGTTTCAATCTATTGGCTTTGCAGCCGAATAAAGACCCCAGTATTAATGAACCTACAATTGGGAAAGTCCTTCTCAAGACTAGAGGCTTCTTCAGGGACAGTGAGTGGTATTGGATTTGCATTGGAGCCCTGATTGGATTTTCTTTTCTTTTCAACGCGCTTTTTGTTGCAGCATTGAAATACTTGAGTCGTAAGTTTTCGAATTTCAACCTTTCTTTCTTGTATGAAAATCAAGTTTCAATCTTGAACAGCACATAATGTGGAAAGTACATTTCAGCTCTTGGTGATTCAAAATCAACTGTCATAGAAGAAGATGGCGACCGGAGAGAATCTGGAAATGAAGTAGAAGGTTTTTACACTTGCATTGCCCTCTTAAATTTTTTTACTTGCATTTTCTCATTGCCTCATCTGGTAACACGGTCATAGATCAACAAGTAGTTTATCTATTTTTTGTATCAGAAGTTGATTTACATGCATGCTGCTACAGCTGTGAATAAGCATCTGATTTACATCAGACTTTCTACAACCTCTAGTTATGATATCATATTGTTATAAATGCCTGAACATTTTAAACAATAGCAGGTACGCAAATGGCAGTGAGAGGTTCTTCTGAAATTGTTGGGGCTGCTGAAAATGAGCCTCAAAGGGGGATGATTTTGCCCTTCAAACCCCTTTCACTTACATTCAACCATATGAACTACTACGTGGATATGCCTTCTGTAAGTCATCATCTCTATACAAAATTAAACACGAGACATGTATGAATTATTTCTTTGAAAAACAACTCTTTGATTTATGTGAGAAAATTTGAGGTCAATACTCGCATTGTATTCCAGGAAATGAAGACCGAAGGAGTTGGAGAAGATCGTCTTCAACTTCTACACAGCGTTAGCGGTGCATTCAGACCAGGAGTATTGACTGCATTAATGGGTGTAAGTGGTGCAGGAAAGACAACTCTGATGGATGTATTGGCAGGAAGGAAGACCGGAGGATACATCGAAGGAGACATTAGAATTTCTGGTTACCCCAAAAACCAAGAAACATTTGCTCGAGTGAGTGGTTATTGTGAACAGAATGACATTCATTCACCTCATGTCACTCTCTATGAATCTCTCCTCTACTCAGCATGGCTTCGACTTTCTTCAGACATTGATACAAAAAAACGAAAGGTATTTAATATTTCGATAATTACCCTTTTAAATATGCTTTGAAAGGTACTTAAATGGTCTTTCGTCCTTTGTGTCCTGCAGATGTTTGTTGATGAAGTAATGGAGTTGGTTGAACTCAAACCATTGAGAGATGCTCTGGTTGGCCTTCCAGGAGTAAGTGGTCTTTCAACAGAGCAAAGGAAAAGATTGACAATTGCGGTAGAATTGGTTGCTAACCCTTCAATCATCTTCATGGATGAGCCAACATCTGGCCTTGATGCTAGAGCTGCTGCTATTGTCATGCGTACTGTTAGAAATACAGTGGATACAGGAAGAACGGTTGTGTGCACTATTCACCAGCCAAGCATAGACATTTTTGAAGCATTCGACGAGGTATTACCCAACTCAGATAAATTTTCATTGGAAAGATGTTATCCTAAGTTTTCTTGTCGTGTTTTGAAAATGATTTTGTGATTGTTGCAGCTACTGTTGATGAAAAGAGGGGGCCGTGTTATTTATGCCGGACCTCTTGGTTTCAATTCTCACAAGCTCATAGAATATTTTGAGGTAATCATTCCTTTTTTCCTGCACTTTCTGTCGTTGGTTCTCTTTAGCATTGAATAGACAAACGATAGACTTGATAGTTTCACTTTCACAAATTTCTAAACTTGCTCAGAAATTGAGCAGTAGATAGAGGATTAAAATGTCTACTAATATCCATAAATAATCAGGCTGTGCCAGGCGTTCCTAAAATTAAGCCTGCATACAATCCTGCAACATGGATGCTCGAGGTCAGTACCACTTCGGTTGAGAGTCAACTGGGTGTGGATTTTGCTGAAATTTATGCCAATTCGTCTCTTTATCAGTAAGTTTGAAACCAACAAATAGTTTATTTTTCACATAGCCGCAGCTTCAGATTCATTTTCTTAAATGATTACTTTCTTGACACTCTTTCAGGAGGAATCAGGAACTCATCAAAGAGCTTAGTACTCCAGCACCGGGCTCGTCGGATCTCTCCTTCTCAACCAAATACTCCCAACCATTTCTTACTCAAATTGAAGCTTGTTTCTGGAAACAGTATTGGTCTTATTGGAGAAACCCTCAATACAATGTAATACGATTTGTCACAACTTGTTTCATTGGCATTTTCTTTGGCATTCTCTTCTGGGACAAAGGAAAGAAGACGTAAGTCAATTACCAGCTCCTTATTGGTTCTTATGATTAACTGATTGATGATAAGATTACTAGTATTGGTTCTTAAGGGGTTTGCTTGGAATTAAATCGAATAGTTTTTGTTTTTTTGCCTTGAAAAACAGTTCCAGACGTCAAGATGTGCTGAATATTTTCGGAGCTTTGTATTCATCTTGTCTTTTCTTGGGAACCAGCAATGCCCTCGCTGTGATACCTGTTGTTTCTGTTGAAAGAACCGTATTCTACCGTGAAAGAGCTGCGGGGATGTATTCTGCATTGCCTTATGCATTTGCTCAAGTAATTAAGAAATACATTTTTTTTTTGTTTCTTTGAGAAGTTAATTTGTTTATTGTTTGCAAACTGATGAGATTACACTCGAGAACTCGATCACCACTGGATATTTCACTAATGAAACACTCCCTAATGCTGCAGGCAGCCGTTGAGGTAATATATGTGACAATTCAAACTATCGTATATGTTCTTCTCGTTTACTCGATGATAGGATTCGACTGGGAGTTGGGAAAATTCTGCTTGTTTTCATATTTCAATTGGGCGTCCTTTGTCATTTTCACCTTCTATGGAATGATGCTTGTTGCATTGACTCCTGGACAGCAAATTGCTGCCGTTGTCCTGTCCTTCTTCATTAGTGTATGGAACTTGTTCTCTGGTTTCCTTATTGGCAGAAAGGTACGTGCTTCAAACTCAATACTTCTTCCATATGTCTGTCGTTTTCTATTAAGTTCACAAGACTCCAGTTACAAGTAGGGTATGGAGAAGATCCTGATACACGCAACCTTACCCTTGTTTTTTTCACAGAAAAGCTGTTTTCAGGATTCCAACCAAAAAAAAAAAAAACCTGACACTTGATCTGCATGCATTATAGGAAATTCCTGTATGGTGGAGGTGGAACTACTGGCTTTCTCCAGTGGCATGGACTCTCTATGGGCTTGTGACTAGTCAAGTTGGTGACATAAAAACACTGATTCAGGTTCCTGGTGAAACAAATACAAAAGTGACAGTGAAGCAATTCATTAAAGATAGTTATGATTTCAAGACTAGCTTCCTTCCTGTTGTTGGTGTCATGCATCTTGTTTGGATTGCAAGCTTCTTCCTTGTGTTTGCACTTGCCATCAGGTACCTCAACTTCCAAACGAGATAAAACAACTAAAAGGTTACCTTTTTCTTTTTGAAAGTTCTAGTATTTGTTAGTATTAGCTGGGGATACAAAAGGTTACCTGTTATTATTATACTTCCTTTTCCTTGTTTATTAGTTTGCTTCAAGTGGACGGTGATACAAATTTATGTTTGTAACTTACTCTCTTTATGAATTTTAATTTTGTGCTAAGAATTTTTACTACGAATGATGATATGCAAGAGCTTGAGATTGCTTAGGAAAGCAGTGAAATTACCTACAAACACTAGCTACAAACAAACTCTATATACCCAAGAAGGGGGTGAATTGGGTTATGGCTAAAATATGCGGAATTAAAAATATTTGCCGATTTTAAGTTAATTTACCAATTAAGCTTAAGGTCAATTTTCTCTATTGGATTAAGTTACCTATATGCATGTTTTTAATCAATAAGCACGTAATAAATAAAACTTGCAATATGTAAAGAGTTTAAGGGATAGAGAAAACAACACCGAGATTTATAGTGGTTCGGCCAACAATGCCTACGTCCACTCCCCCAAGCCGCGGTTGAAGATTTTCACTATCAACGAGTTTCCGTGGCTCACTCGCAACCAAGAGTTTTACGCAAGGTTCACTCCAAACCTTTACACTTTGAGTTTTAGATCAAGGCTCACTCAAAAACCTCTACAGTATGAGTTTTAGATAAAGGCTCACTCACAAATCTCTTACAAGTGTTTGAATAATAAAGATTACAGATAACTTTGGTACTCACAAAAGATAAGAAGATTTAAGATGTGAGTTTCTCACCCAAATGTATCAAAACTCACTAATATAAATATGAAGATGAAATATGAGTTTTTTTCAAATGTAGAGAGTATAAAATGATTTGAAGATGGTTATAAACTCTCAATAATATTTTGACATGATCAGAGGATGAATATATGTGCAAGAGATATGTTAGAAGTGAGAAAATGATGAATTTATAGATTTTGCACAAAACTAGCCGTTTATAGCCGCTTTAAAGTTCTGAGACCGGTATGGGACCGGTATGCCGGTCAAATGGCTCAAAAAATGACCGTTGGGACCTCTGGAACCGGCATACTGGTTACATGGACCGGTATGTCGGTTTGTAGACCGGTATGCCTGTTTCTGATGACTAGTCAAGACTGACAGCACTCGATATTTTGGCCATAACGTGCTCTAGAAAATTCCAAATCATGATCCGTAAATTTTACGTAAACTAGACACAAAGATCTATCTTCTGTAAAACTTTCAGCGTCAAAAACATTAAGATGAACTTTATGGAATTTTTCTAATGTGACATGTATGCAGAAAACTCACATCTGAACATGTTATAGTAAAATGGCTCTAGCAAAAGTTCTATATATCTGAATTGTGTTCCGTTTAAACCGTAGCAAACTAGATACACATATCTATCTAATGGTATATCATTTGAAGTTTAATTCAACCGTTTACTAATTTTCCAAAACCAATTTCCAATGCACTTGTGCATTGAAATTTATTTTGGTGCAAATAAAATGCAAATGATTCATTAAGCATTTTAAGTCATTTTAAATGCAAATGATGCAAAATGTATGATTCCTAAGAGCTTTAAAACATTTGAATAAACTCACTTACAATTATTTTTAGCTCTTAATCATTATTTTGATCTTCATATTGCTGGGCTCTTGCTTTGACTTTTCATCATCTTTTTGCCTCTTTATCATCTTTGTTTTCTTGATCATCTTGTAGCACATTTTAGCTCTTCATCAACAATTACTTCGAAATCTTTTTATAATGTCTCGCTAATGCGCGTCAAAGACTTCAAGTGTTGACGTCATCAAAATTCATCATGCGACTGTGTCGCTAACAAGCAGTAACAATATATCAACAGAAAATTGAACAATACATGCACAAAAAGATTAAAAAAAAAGAAGGAAAACAAAATGGAGAGGGGGAGAAGAAGGAAGAAAGAAAAGGAAATGAAATTTGAAAAGTTCGTTTGTGTGAATTAATAAAAATTTTACTTGAATAAGTTTTATTTGAAAAGTTATATCCATCAGATAATTGATAACACGTTAGAATTCTTATTATAATTATATTAATTATTTGAACACGAAAATAATTACGCCCTTTTTTTTAATTCGGTAAGCTCCTCTATCTCCTATTTGTATTTTACCTTCGAAACGTCTATTATTGAATTTTAAACAATTAAACGTATAGAAAACGAAACCACTCTTTACTAATAGAATTTACTAAATGCATATGTTCTGTTTTGAAACTCAAATCTCCCCCAACATCATTGTATATATACTAAACAACTAACTGGTTTTGTTCAGATTATTTCATAGCATAACAAAAGAAGGTTATATAATTATAAATCCCAACAATCTTAAAATTTTAGCCCTAATTAATATCGTTGACGGGTGATTTTCGTCCCAGTGGCAGTTTCGAGATAACCCTCCCTAGATAATCCTCCTTCAACCTTGAATTTGTTTGGTTATGGGAGACCAAAAGCAAATGTAGCAAAAAGGCAAAGAAAACACAAAAATTGACAAGAGAGTTTAACGTGGTTCTACGGAACAAGTCCAGCCTACGTCCACGGGCACAAAGTGGGGTGTTGTTTTTATTACCAAACTGAGCTCGGCCGACCAGTTTTCAAACGTGGTCTAAGGAAATCCTAGCTGGTTGTTCTCTTTGTATTGTTTCTTACAAGTAATACTCAAATGAAAATTTTCTCAACCCCTACAAATGAATTCAACTTCCCCTTATGTACTAACGAATACAAGACACTGTTCCCATATCTTTACGATGTCAGCATCGCGGGTTTCCAGCGATTTGACCAGCTCTCTGCCCCAACTGCCTCGCCGAAAGCTGAACCTGCTATCTGATTTCCTGTCACATCACGCCGTAAAGTACACTGTCATACTTTATCATTAATGATGACAGCATGTAAAGGTCTCTTGTACGAAAATATATGTTTAATGAGTAAAGTCAAATTAGTCGTGTTGGTAGGTCGGTCATTTGATCTGCCAATTTATAAGGGATGCTACCGACCTGGCCCGAAATGTCCGAGCTGTCCCTCATGATTCAGGAGGCGAAACAGAACTAAACCGAGCTTCCGGTCTAATATGGTCGATATCCGCTCCGATGTTGTCGGCCTATGAAGTTCGCGTCATGTTATGTCCTCGGGTCGATCAGATTCGGGAAACTATGTCCGAACTCTCTGCCTGGATGAGGAGTAACCAATGCCCTCTGAACACATGTCCTCCCAAAAGGAGAAAACTCATTTCTGCCCCTGTCGAACTGTTCAATGCATTGTCTCAGAAATCACCATCAATATATGTCCCCTAGTTCTCGGTTCCAACGAGTGTATGAGTTGGTACCGGGAACTACAAAGTTGGAAGTATGCTGATCAACCAGTTAGTGGTCGGCTCCAGGGGCCATGAAGAAAACTACCTCGGCTATCAATCAGGTCAACTCCGACGTCTTCATATGCTTGGTCACTGAGGGTTCTGATGCCTATCCTTGAGGGAGATGCTCTGACCACATGCTGACGATAATTCACTCAGTGGGACGTAAGCCGACCCCGATGCAGTAGAACATAATAGCCTCAGCAGAACGAATCCAGCTCCGAGCTGGTAAAACATAATAGCATCGGCGGAACGAATCAGTCTCGAGTAGGTAGAGCATAATAGCATCGACGGAACGAATCCAGCCCCGAATAGGGGGAACATAATAGCCTCGGCGGAATGAATCCAGCCCCGAGCTGGTGGAATATGATAGCCTCGGCGGAACGAATCCAGCCCCGAGCTGGTGGAACAGAATAGCCTCGGTGGAACGAATCCAGCCCCGAGCTGTTGGAACAAATGAGACTTAATCAAGAGGGAAGATTTTCAACCTCTGAGGTTCCGCGGATCCTGGCGCATGCATCCCCTTGCCGGGCATCAGCAAAAAAAAATATGAATAAGACAAGGTTAGCACAATGGAGGTGACTTAACACATACTCCACACAGACCCGAAAAGATAACAACTCAGGTGCCCCAACGCAGCGTCCTGCCTGGTGCCTCCCAAAAACACAATTCTGAACCTTACAATTCAGCGTCCCGGCTAGCCAGGCTACGGATCGGTGAGCGGCCGAGACCCTGAGGGCAGAAACCTCCTCATGCTGGGCGGCTCTGGAGTCTGCAAGTGCTATGAGGGCAGAAACCTCCACATGCCATGCTTCTCCTGATTCGGGGCTGTTAGGCAGATACCCCACAAGGGAAGAAGACTCCCCGTATGCGCCATCCCTTGGTGGTTCTCAACGGGACTCACCAGCCGACTCGTAGGGGAAGAAACCTCCATCAGTCCGGTTCACCCGAGACCACAATGGTCATGGAGGCCATTCGGCCGTCCCCATGCCAAGTGGTCTGGTGGTTCTCAACGGGATTCACCAGCCAACTCGCAGGGGAAGTTTGGGTCATAGGATAGTAACGCTCCGGCCTTGGGGGTTTGATAATGACACCCGCGATTGGCGTGCCGCGAGGGGTTCGCGCTTTTACCACATGTACCACATCTCTTGATGCGTTCTGGATCCTCAAAGGTGAAAGGAGCCAGGTCGGGATACTTCCACCTGGGGGTTTGATAATGACACACGGGATTGGCGTGCCACGGGCTTGGTGCCCTTCCCAGCTACCAAGCACTCATTCGCCTCGAGCACATCCCAAGAATACTGAACATGGCTTTCGCATTTAATTAATAAATAAGTAAAACGGATAAACTTTTTAATTCAAAAGAGAAAGTCATATTTATATTCACGGGATCTACTGCCCTTCTTACAACTCTTTGTGGGTCATTTCAAGAGAGGCTCTACAATAATTTTCCAGTTCGGGTCAGGTCATTTTTTGACTTCACAGCTCGAAGAAAAGGTCTACTGGAAGTACTTCCTCAGCATCTCAGCGTTTCAAGGCTTCTTGAGCCAGGTACCGTCTAATTGTTCCAAAAGATAGGTACACGGCCTTACTATCTCTACCACTTTGTATGGCCATTCCCATTTGGCACCCAACGAGCCTTCTTCGGGTCTTCGAGTATTCAACGTAACCCTCCTCAAAACTAATTCTCCAGGAATGAAGGACCGAATATGAACCTTCTTATTATAGAAACGGGTCATTCTCTGCTGAAAGACAGCCGTTTTTATAGCCGACTTCTCCCATTTTTCTTCGATTAGATCGAGGTGATTCATGACGAGTTCTTCATTATGTTCAGTCTCAAAATGTCGGACCTTGTGTGTGGTCATTTCGATCTCTGCTGGAATAACTGCTTCGCAACCATAAGCCAAAGAAAATGGAGTTTCCCTCGTGAAGTCCTTGCAGGTTGTCCGATGCGCCCACAATACTTAGGGTAACTCTTCGACCCACTGGCCTTTACAAGATCTGAGTCTGGCCTTCAGGTTTGCCTTGATCGTTTTATTGGTAGCCTCAACTTGTCTGTTAGACTTGGGGTGGGCAGGTGAGGCGAACCTCAATGCGATTTGGAGGTCTTCACAGAGCTTCCTGAAACTCTTACTGTCGAACTGCTTCCCATTATCAGTAATGATGGCCCGAGGGATCCCGAACCGGCAAATGATATTCTTCTTTACAAAGTCTGTCGCCTTCTTCTCCGTGATCGCAGATAATGGTTCGGCTTCTACCCACTTGGTGAAATAGTCAATGGCAACGATGGCGTACTTGGCTTGTCCTCGCCCAACTGGTATTGGCCCGATGATGTCCAGCCCCCATTGGGCGAATGGCCAGGGGCTGACCAGAGTGGTCAGTTGCTCTGCAGGTTTGATGATGGATGTTTGCATTCTTCTGGCACCACTCATATTTCCGAGCTACCTTCATCTCATCTTGGTGTATGGTCGGCCAGTAGAATCCTTGCCTCAACGCCTTATACGCAATTGATTGCCCCCCGGCGTAACTCCCATAAATCCCTGAATTAATCTCCATGAGCACATAATCTGCTTCCTCAGTCGTAAGACACCTCAAAAGCGGCACAGTATACCTCATCCGGTATAAGATTCTTTCAATCAAACAGAACTTGGAGCTTCGGTACTTCAACTTCCTTGCCTCATTTTTATCTTCTGGCGTTTCTCCAGTCTCCAAGTATCTCCTAATCGGATCCATCCAAGAGGTCTCCCATCCTACCTCTACTTCCATCACCTCTGGCTTCTCAACACTCTTCTCCTGCAAACAAATCAAATGGATAGTTCTGGACTTCTCCGACTTAATGGAAGATGTTAGTCGAGCTAGTGAGTCTGCATGATGGTTACTTTCCCGACCAATCTGCTCGAATTGTACGCTACCCATTTTCCCCATCAACTTTTTCACCTCGGCCATATAGCCCATCATGTTAGGCTCTCTAGCCTGAAACTCGCCTCTTAGCTGCTGGACGGCCAGTTGGGAGTCGCTCTTTACAATCACGTCTCGGACACCTACTGCCGTACACAACCTTAATCCGGCCAAAATGGCCTCACACTCGGCCTCATTATTGGTGGCCTTGAAAGAAAATATTAAGGCGTATACCATCTCTTCGCCATCATTGCTCCGCAAGACGACCCCAGCTCTACAACCTTGTGAACTGACCGAACCGTCCACCGATAACTCCCACTTGGTCTCTGAAACTTCTAAAATATGTGGTCCAGTAAACTCGGCCATAAAATCTGCTAAAGCATGTCCCTTTACTGCTGCTCTGGGCAGATAGGATATGCCGTGCTCACTCAATTCCACCGACCACTTCACTAACCGACCCAAAACCTCCGGCTTATGTAGGATCTGCCTCAAAGGATGGTCCGTATAGACCCCAATAGGGTGAGCTTGAAAGTAATGTCGTAGCTTCCGGGCTGCCGTAATCAAGGACAAAGACACTAGTTCATGGATCGGGTATCTAGTCTCCGCATCCAGTAAGGCTTTACTAATATAGTATATTGACTTTTATATTTTGTCGGCCTCATGCACCAGCACCGAGCTCACAGCATGTTTAGAAACAGCCAAATATAGAAACAGAGTCTCACTTGGGACCGGCTTGGCCAACTGTGGGGGCTCAACTAAGTATTGCTTTAACTGCAGGAAGGCATCCTCGCACTCCGCCGTCCAGCTGATCTCATTCTTTGCCTTCTTGATTATCTTGAAAAAAGGATGACATTTATCGGTCGCTCGGGAAATAAACCGATTCAATGCAGCCACTCGACCCGTTAAACTCTGCACCTCTTTGACCGTCTTGGGAGGTTTCAATTCCAGCACAGCTCGGATCTTCTGCAGGTTTGCTTCTATACCCCGTTCACTGACCATGTATCCTAGAAATTTACCCGACGCCACACCAAACGCGCATTTCTCTGGGTTCAGCCTCATATTGTGCTTTTTTAACAACTCAAAGGTCCCCGCGAGGTCGGTCAAATGATCCTCCAGTTTCTTGGTCATCGTTATCATACCATCGACGTATACATACATGGTCTTGCCGATGAGGGGCTTGAAAACCTTATTCACTAGCCTCTAAAATGTAGCCCCAGCATTCCCCAGCCCAAAAGGCATCACCTTGTAACAATACAACCCATGATCCGTGATGAAAGCTGTTTTCTCCTCATCCTCGTGATGCATCTTGACATGGTTATATCCTGATAAGGCATCCATGAAACTGAGAAACCCATGACACGCCGTTGAATCCACTAGCTGGTCCACCTTTGGGAGTGGGAAACTATCTTTTGGGCAAACTTTGTTAAGATCAGAAAAATCCACACACATTCTCCACTTTCCATTGGCTTTCTTTACCAATACCACGTTTGATACTCATTCCGGGTATTTCACCTCCCTGATAAAACCAGCCTTTAACAACCTTTCCACTTCGGCTCCTATCACCTCGCAGCGTTCCTGATTGAATATCCTTCTATTCTGCTGACCGGCGTAAACACACATGTATAACGCAAGCGCACGTATCGTTCAAGTAGTATAAGAATATCGATCCCACGAGGACTTAATATCTAATCTATTAATTTTATGAGGTCAAATGATTACTAGTATCTAACAGGTTGTTTGATTGATTTGAAATGGTGACGATTCTAAATTTAAAGACAAGTAAATAAAGTTGTTCGAAAGTAGGTTTTAAGAAAATTCAATATTAAAAACTATCTAGGGTTGTGATTTCTTCCAATATCATTTAAAAGATGAAGTGGTTATCTTAAAGTTGGGTAATATATTGATTTATTAACTTGGAACACTAAATTATGTGTAAGCCTATGTCGATGGTCAGACACAATACCCAGTTTAACCCAATTGAACCATATGTCTATGTCAA
>SKCR01042214.1:0-88171 GCA_019454045.1 Zanthoxylum bungeanum
TTTTAAATATATATATATATATATATATTTGAAAGGGCACGTTACGCACCGACTAATAAAACTAAAAAACAACCAAAACAAAAAAAACAGATACTGTAGGAGTTCCACTACTTTCACTGCCTCCTGCTACAACGCGACGACACACTCACCGCTGTCAAGATTCCTCTCTCTCTCTCTCTCTCTCTCTTTATTTTTTTTTTCTCTCTCTCTTTCCGTTGTAATTTTTCTCGAGAAACAAACACCCGGAGAAACTCACAAACTCAACTTCCCGTCATGTTCTCTTCGAACTGAAACAAACCCAGTTCGTGAATTCACGTATTGATGGGGTGTGCGAACTCCAAGCTCGACGATTTACCCGCCGTCGCGCTTTGTCGTGAACGCTGTACTTTTATCGACGAAGCCATACGCCAACGTTATGTTCTTGCCGAAACCCATGTTGCTTACGTCCACTCGCTTAAACAAGTGGGCCACTCTTTACATAACTTCATCACCAATCAAGATTATACCACTGGCCACGGCGGCGGTGGAGATTCTCCTTTGTCTCCGAAACTCAATTTGCCTCCAGCTAAAAAAGGCGGCGGAGGCGATTCGGGTGGGATTAAAATTCAGGAAGCGACGTCGTCGTCAGCTGTAAAGGGTCATCATTCGCACTCTAATTCATCTGGGCATATACAGTTCCATTCGGAGCCGGATGAGGACGATTCCGGGTCGGGTTCATTTTCGGGGCATTATTCGCCTTTACATGATCATCACAAGCATAATCACCATCTTCATGAAGAGAGCCCCAGCTATGGCGATATTAATTATGGGAATTTTGGAAATTATCCTCAGATGATGAGTATGGATCAAGAAACCCTAGGTGGGTATAATATGAATACGCATATGCATATGAATTATATGAAGAGTCAAGCGAAACCCAGTATTGTTTATGAACAAAAGCCTGTACAAAATTTTCATGTGGGTGAATCTTCAACTTCTTCGAGTTCTTATTATCCTAATTCGTATCCTTATTCATATCCTAGCAGTAATTTAGTTCCTGGTCCTGGTTATGGTGGTGATGGGTATTATGGTTACCCGCCTCCTTATGGATCTCCGGCGTCTCCACCACCGGCGGGGGCGAGGTCTTCTTCATCAAAGCCACCGCCTTCGCCTCCAAGGGCGTCTGCCTGGGATTTCTTGAACCCTTTTGAGAGTTATGAGAAGTATTACCAGCAGTACAATACTCCAAGTCGGGACTCGAAAGAGCTGAGGGAAGAAGAGGGGATTCCTGATTTGGAAGACGAAGAGTTTCAACATGAGGTTGTGAAGAAAGTACATAGGGATGAGAAGTTTCTGGATAGTGGTGGTGGAGGTGGCGACGTGGCTGATGATGAGAGTGGGCATATTGGTGGTGGTAGTAGTGATGATGCCGAGCCTTCTTTGTATCAAACAAGGCCTAGTGTGGACGATGAGAGGGTGGAGTATGAGGTTCATGTGGTGGAGAAGAAAGTTGTGGATGAGGAGAAGAATGGAGAGCGGAGCAATGCAGCTAGACCCCATTCGCGAGATGCTGTTGATGTTGCTAGAGAAATTGAGGTTCAATTTCAAAGGGCTTCTGATTCTGGGAGTGAAATTGCAAAGATGCTCGAGGTGGGAAGGTTTCCACATCAGCGGAAATATGGTATGAAAGCTACTCCTATTTGATTATTTTGGTACTCTATTTTGTCTAGGTGTGAGAACTTTTATTCTGTTATCTTCTTGCTTGATCTGTGAGAATTTTGTGAATAATTCCTTAATTTGATGACCTAATATTAAGCATATAGGTGTGTTTATACTTTCTTTCAAATGTATGATAGGACTCTGTTTACTGAAGGAAGTGGGTTTTATATGTTTAGTTCAGCTGAATTGGACAAAAGTTAGCTCATAGCTGCAACTTAACTTTGAATATTATGGCTCTCTGTGAACCAGCTTCAAAGATGTTGCACGTTGTTACGCCTTCATTGTCGGTGGTGTCCTCACAACCATCTACTTCTAAAAGTGCTGAAACGTCATCATCAACCGACAAGGCTGGCCCAGCTTACCTGGATATTGATGAAGATATGGCGATGAGGACAAGAAGTCTCTCTGCTACCTTGCAGAAGCTGCATCTTTGGGAGAAGAAACTCTACCAAGAAGTTAAGGTAAGTTTTGTCTTGTTGATTTCTGTAGCTCTGTGATTTGATTTGGAATCACTTAACTCTTCCCTTAATCCTTTGAGTTCTTCCTTGCCATTGAGATTTACAACATTTTAGAATTACCTTATTTTGCTCACAAAGTGCATGATTTATGGCCCATTTATCCTTGCTATGACCGTCTTAATTCTCTTAATACTTTAAAATGCAGAAAGTTTGGTCTTTAGGAATCCATTAATAATCTGCAGTTTTATTGACTCTCCCTTGTGCTTATTTTCAAATGCGGCAAAAGGGGAAAAAAGGAAAATTTTGATGGTTTTTTCTTTTTCTTTTCTCACGTTTGCCTTTGGACGTGGAATTTTTTCTGCAACAAAGATTCTGCACCAGCAATGTAGCTTGGATTTTGGTGATTTCTTTACTGAGTGGTCATAATCTAGATTTGTATCAGTGAAGCCCTTTTGGATTCCATATTTCAAATCTTGCTAGTTCATGTCTTCAACGCTCTTAGACAAGGTTTCTGTGGTTATGCTTTTTAGGCTGAGGAAAAGATGCGAGTAATTCATGACAGGAAGGTTAGTAAGCTGAAGCGTTTGGATGAAAGGGGTGCTGAACCTCATAAAGTTGATGCAACACGTACTCTAATTCGGAGTTTGTCAGTGAAAATAGGAATGGCAATTCAAGTTGTTGACAAGATTTCGGTGACAATCAATAAGATTAGAGATGATGAACTGTGGCCACAGATAAATGAATTAATTCAAGGGTATTTTTTGCTTGATATTTTTCTCTTTTTGCTGGTTTTTTTTATTTTATTTGTTTCTTTATCTTGAGTTTTCATGATTCTCGATGTGAATATTTAGCTGATAAACTGGTGTATTCTGTTTGTATCGTGTCTCGTATTTGGTCAACATCAAGTCCTTTATGCCTGACTTCTTGATTATATATTTTGCTCCATGAGGAAGGGTGCGGTCTTTTGTTTTACTTTCATTTTGTTGAGTTGAACTGAGGTTGGATTTTTCAACTGAATGCATTTTGCCTGTGTTATTCAGAAATAGCTTGAAAAATTAGTGCATAAATCAAGTACCTAATAGAAAGGGAACTACAAATGGTGAGGACGAGAAGAGAAACAAAAAGAAAGTGGACAAAACATCTAGAGACTTGTATCGGCGAGGATATATATATATATATATATATATATATTATGAAAATTCTCAGATGCGGATGTCCGCATAAAATTTTCATGTGGACAAGCAAGAAAGCACGTGTACTTTCTCATGTTTTTCCCAGACGTGAGAAAGTACACTTTCTCGCCTATCCGTATGAAAATTTCGTGCAGACTCCCACATGAGAGAATAACTGTGTTTAAATATTCTATGCATGTTGGATTCTCAAATGCCGAAAAAGGGAATAAAGGCAATTACATTTGAGTTTAAAATATTTGTGTTCTTTGCTTATTTATGGGTTTCATTTCCTCGATTGTCGCTTGTTCACAATGTGTATTCTTTTTTTGACCTTGTTTTGTGCGATTATTTTTTGTCACGCTAATATTCATCTCTTGCATTGGTTTGATGGCGGTTTATGTGGACATTGTTTACCTCAGGCTAACCAGAATGTGGAAAGGTATGCTTGAATGCCATCATATTCAGTGCCAAGCAATTAGAGAAGCAAAAAATTTGGGTCCAAGCAGCAAAGGTGATGCTCATCTGGATGCAACATCACAGCTTGAGCATGAGCTTGTCAATTGGATTTTCAGATTCTCTACCTGGATTGGTGCCCAGAAGGGTTATGTGAAAGCCCTGAATAGCTGGCTTCTGAAGTGTCTTCTGTATGAACCTGAAGAAACAGATGATGGAATAGCTCCTTTTTCGCCTGGGAGGATGGGTGCACCACCTATTTTTGTAATCTGTAATCAGTGGTTTCAAGCTTTGGATAGAATATCTGAGAAGGAAGTCATTGATTCTATGCGTGTCTTTGCAATGAGTGTGCTTCAACTTTGGGAACACGATAAGTTAGAAATTCGCCAGAGGATGGTGGCGAATAAGGATTTTGAAAGAAAAGTTAGGAACTTGGATAGGGAGGATCAGAAGTTACAGAAGGAGCTTCAGGCACTAGACAAAAAAATTGTTCTGGTCTCTGGGGATGGTAACAATCACTTGGTAGCTGGACATGCTGTGTATCAGAGTGACACTACTAGTGGTAGTCTCCAGGGGTGTCTGCAGCGCATATTTGAGGCCATGGAGAGGTTCACAGCTGAATCAGTGAAAGCTTATGAAGAGCTCTTGCAGCGTGCAGAAGAAGATAGGCTTGCTCGAGAGAATGAAAGAAATTCATAGGACTATATTGTGCGATGAAATTCTATCATCTCTAGTGCAATTGCTGATGTGGTTAGTTTTGGTAGCTTCTATTCCAATCACAACAGTATATGGAAATGGGAGCCTGGAGATTTGAGGGGTTTGTATTATGCAGTTTACAGGATTTTCTACTTCTTGTGACCTGCCTATTAACTCTCTTTGCTGTGATCCCTTTCACGGACCGCTCAGCCAGTCTTTTAAGTATTGGGAGAAGACTTGGTGGTGGTTAGTATGATGGCGGCAAACGTCAAGTCAGCATTGAAGCATATTGGTGTTTGAAATTTGGGAGGATTTCAATGAAACCATTACACATTTGCAAGTGAAGGAGCTGGACCTGGCAAATCGAAACAAATTGAAGCCAGTTCGTATTTTAGAGAATGAAGTCAATGTGCCAAGAGAAAGCTGATGCCGTGCCGATGATACGAGACTTGTTTGCCAAAGTTATACATGCTCAAACATACATGCAGCATAATCCAGTCTGTAGAGAGAGATATCGAAGGCAACCACTCGAAGGTCCTCGCGACATGGCCAAACTTTCCAAGTCACTGGATTTCTCAGTTTTGCAAGAAAATAATCAGAGTTTAGGCTTAGGAGCTTATTTTGAAGTGACGCAAGTCATGAAGGAATTGCCCACATATCATCTGCTGTATAATAGAAAGCTGTTAGCCTGTTTTTGCTTTCTTTTTTGATTCTGTATATAAAAAACTTTTGACTCTAATCAAACTGAAAGTACGACCCTTACAAAGAGTCTAGGAGTGTCGAAACGAATTAACGAATCGAATTTGTATCGAGTCCTAAACGAAATTTCAAAATGTAATGGATTCTTAGATTCGATTAGTCATAATTTCTCGAATGTTAACTGAAAAATAACAATAACTAGTAAAAGAAAATAATAAAACGAATTCTAAACGAATAAATGAATCAATGAATCAATGAGTATAAATTCGTATAAGCGAATTGAATCGAATCGAACGAATAAACGAATTCTAATCCAAATTGTCACGGGCGTTGTATTTAATTTATTAGTCGAAATACATTTCTTTATTCTGAGAATTTGGCCTGTGCCAAAAACCTAAGAATTGCCACTGTTGAAGACTTGAAGTATTTCATTTTAGCTGAAAAGAAACACATTTATCTGAATAAATTACAAAGGCAAGGCATCAACAAAGTGGCACAGTCATCATTTTCCACCACTACTAAAGAAAATTTGTTGGGGACAGCTCTTGCTAGAGAATATATGCCTTTGCATAACTTTCAATCCATAAAGATTTTCTCATTAAGAAACTAATTATCAACATAATGACCCTATTGGGTATTGGGTTTCCATTTTCAAATTGAATTAAACAATTCTTCACGTATTCAAAAGTAACAAAAAATTTTCTACCCTCTAAAGCAGACCCATGATTCTGCCCCGTCTTATAAACACATAAATCAAACCAAACTGAGCAGTTTTTTTTTATTAGGTGGAATCAACGATATGAATAATCATCGTTTCATTAAGATAGATAAAATTTAGATATATTTGTATAGTTTTTATCCACTTTCATAATGTTACATATGACAACACTATTATAAGCACATAAATCAAACCAAACAAAATCGAGTCTTTTCTTATTAGGTGAAGTCGATAATGATCGTTTTATTAAGTTAGATAAAATTTACATATATTTATATGGTTTTTGTTCACTTTCCATAATTTTACATATGAAAGGAAAAAAAAATAAGGCACTTGGATTCTATTTTTTGTGCCTCACGAGAACAAATTAGGTTCAACAGGTTTCGAGTCTCATCTGTTAAAAGTGATGTTAGGTGAAGAGCTTTGATCAAACACCTAATGCATGCATGAACTCGAATGATTATTTGATATCACATGTTACCTTATTATAAGGAAAGAAAAAAAAATAAACCCAAATTTTATTTTAATCACAAGATTAATTAAATAATTATAGGGAATTTAACAAAACTAGCCAAAAAAATTTCGTCATTTGCCAAAATGAATTACAACGTTTGAATTTTACAAAAATTACACATTCTCCGAAGTGGATTTCAGAGAATCTACATTTTCCGAAGTCCACATCGAACGTCTTTTTTTTTTTTATTTGAAACTTCGAATCTCCGAAGTATTATTAAAGGATTTTTTTAAAATAATATATATATATATATATATATATATAATTAAAATTATTTATGATTTATTTTTAGACTAATTTAATATATATATACACACACAGAGTTAACTATACTTCGAAAGAGTTAAAATACATCAAAATGAAAATAATATAATATATATATATAAAAAAAAAAACTACATATCATCAAAATCAATGTTAGCCAATACATCATCAGACCTAATATCTCTCTCAGCTGACATCCTTCTTAGAAGTTCTAATGCCTTATGTAATGATGCTCCATTCCTTTCTACCGATCCTCTATTCTCTTCTACTGCTCCTTGTTTGACCCTCATCAATCGCAATTACGCTGTCACGTAACAAAGTGACTAATGGATTACCTACAAGATGAGAAGCATGAGATGTGCCAACGAGAGAAGAGTCAACGCCATCGAAGCCTACTAGAGGATGACCAACGCCATCGATATATATATATATATATATATAAACATTGCATCTGTACAATAGAGACTCATTCATCGCAGGAATCCCTAGCTAATGATAGCCGGATGCTCAAAGGAGATCACCTCGTCATCCAAATTCAGCTGGAAATATTGCTTGTGCCGGGTGATGATCATGCCATGGGGAATGAGACCTATTATTAGCATGAACCTGAAACTAATGCCTTATAATAAGAGTTCTTATGTCCACCCTACTACCCTAGAAGGAATAATATATTTTTAGGATTTATTTATAATAATAGAAATAAATTAATATGTACGATAAAAAATATGACATGTAGTATGCAGTCCAGTAAGACGATGTCTAGAATGTTGACCTCATCCCGATGACTGATACGCGGTACAATGATCAACTGAATGATATCCTCTATAAGCCGAATGCCTAATTTGATGTGCTTCAGCCTCAAAGCGTGCAATCAACCATCATAATACGAGGCACACTCACTCGCCGTAAGCCTCAATCCTAGTACCCTACCCATGACAGCTCTCTGATTAAGCCATGCTTTGTACCGCTAGCCATCATGGGGCCACAACTGGACATCCTAATCAGATATCCCAATACTCCAAGGTAATATCCAACTTCCTCTCGAACAACCAAGTAGAAAACTGAAAATGATGCTTCTGAATCGTTTCCGGATCGATGTTACTGATGAACATTCGACATAATCGAGCATACACTTGGAAGTCTAAAGTATAAAGGCTATTCCATCCCATCTCGCGCAGTAAATCGATATGTTCATATCCTATAATATCTTCTATATCTACTGCATATGCCCCAACAATAGGGCGGGCAAACCAGACATTTCGGTATCGAGCGAACGCCTCATTGTTTGGGCAATAATAAGGAATAACATCAGCCATAATTTCGGAAATAAGTTCGGATTTTAGACCAAGTTCGGAGACAACTTCAAATTTCCTAAGAAATTTCGGAGATAAATTCGGATTTCCTAAGTTAAGATAATTTAGATATTTTTTGTATGTTCATTTCGGAGATCTCGGCCTTATATATTTTTGAAATTTCAGAGATTCGAAATTTTAAATAAAAAAAAGTTTAATGTGGACTTCGAAAAATGTGGCTATTTTTACAAAACTTCAACATTGTGGCTCATTTTGGTAAATGACAAAGTTATTTTTGTTAATTTCTCATAATTATATACTTTGTATATATTGTATATGTAGGGTCATTACTGTTGCTGCATCTTTAAATATAAAAACACAGATGAAAATTCTGTAACTGTTTGATATATTACCTCAATCAATGATGTTTCAAGCCAAGATAAAGAACTGAATAAAAGAAAGAACCCAATATATGTTTTCACATTTTAACACCGATCACAGAGATTCAACACTCAATCAGTGATCATGGGTTGCTGTGGATCATTGTTATTGAAAGAAACTCAGCGTGAAAGAGACGAAGTGAAGGAGCAGGAACTGACACAACCAAATGAAGTATCTACAGAATCTGCAGCAGCAACTGCAACAGTACAACCAACAAATGAAGAAGCTCCGTGGTTACCTGAATTCTCATTCTTGGAGCTTAGAGCCGCCACCAACAACTTTAGTTCTGATAACATAGTCTCTGAGAGCGGTGAGAAGGCTCCCAATATTGTGTATAAAGGTCGTTTAGAGAATCTCCAGTGGATTGCTATCAAGAAGTTTACTAAGGTGGCTTGGGCTGACCCAGAACAATTTAAGGTAACATGAATTTTCTTTTGGTTTTGTATTTTGATCTTTATGTGGGTTTTGTATGAGTAAAGTGGTGGCGGTTTTAGGAGGAGGCTCAATGTGTGGGGAAGTTGAGGCATAAGAGGCTGGCAAATTTGTTAGGATATTGCTGTGATGGTGATGAGAGATTGCTTGTTGCTGAGTACATGCCTAATGATACTCTTGCTAAGCATTTATTCCACTGTATGTGATCTTTTTCTTTTTCTTTTTTTTTTTCCTTTCTATTTTCTTGTGTGTTTTATTTTGTATCTCATCCAAGATTGTATCTTTTTACTCTTACTGGATTTGCTCATTCAGAGAATTTTGGATGGTTTTGTGTACCCTTGAGTGTCTTTCTGGTTCAAAGTCTTTGGATAGTTATTCGTGTTGAACCTTAAAGATTGATAGTTACTTGGAGATTTGACATATAATTTCAAGAGGAAGTGGCAAGGCAAATTTATAACATGAAGTTGTTGATTTAATGGATACAATTCAATATGCTTGTGTTAAGTGTGCTCTTAGGGTAAATCGCATTGTCCTTTTCAGTTCCTACACACTCAAACACAAAGTAGATGCCGCTTTGATTATTCTCTGTAGTAGTATTGGCGAGTTGGCTTATTTTTTGAAATTTATGAGTATGTTTTAGAAGGATCAGCTTATTTATCATTGAAGAATGAATCAAACTGGTACATGCCTGTCAGTACAAAATGGTTCCAATGCATGTTGGTAGTTGTTACCATCTCAATAACACCCCAAGTGAGAGCATTCTGTCATAGATTGTTGTTTCGGATTAATCTCGGGTCACTAGTAAAATAAGAATTCCTCTATTGTATATGCTTTCAGATTGAGAATGAATATATGCATTTCTTCTTGTGGTTGATTTGATTATGTCTGTCTTCATTTCTTGCAGGGGAAAAACAAACCATTGAGTGGCCTATGCGTTTAAGAGTGGCCTTCTACATTGCTGAATCCTTAGATTACTGTAACACTGAGGGTCGTCCACTATACCATGATTTGAATGCATATAGGGTTCTTTTTGATGAGGTATCACCTTCTTGGATATGAAATAAACTTACTGCCTACATAATAATATTTGTATTCATTCTCATCTAGAATGGATATTTTATGTGACTTGTAGGATGGTGATCCACGCCTGTCATGTTTCGGCTTGATGAAAAATAGTATGGATGGGAAAAGCTATAGCACTAATCTTGCCTACACACCTCCAGAGTATCTAAAGAATGGTATTCATTTTGACGCTGTAAATGTTTTCTTATTTTTTCTTCTTTAATTTTCTAAATTCTCAAACTAAGAGGATTCACCTGGTTTCTTTATATCTAGAACTTGTGTTAGATCAAGTTCTGACTGTCAACATAAATTCAATTACTGTTGGTAATCACAATAGGCATCATGTCTTTTACGTTCTTTGATCAAGGTGAACAAAAATAATTAAAGAGAAGAGAACAATAATTGTAATTTTAAGTGATTGTCCTAGGTTGATCATTGTCTACAACTACGTTGTTTGGAAATGAAGATGCTAAATATACCTGAATATAAGGTTTGAATATAAAGAGACCGAGTGATGGATCTGCTATTCAGAAGAAAATTTCACAATCATAATGGGCTGTTCATTGGTCTATGTTATTTGATACTAAAAGTACTGAACTAGTAAAAATTTGTCTTCCACATTTAATTATGCTTACAGTCATTGCCATAATTTCTGTGTGATAGGAAGGGTCACCCCTGAGAGTGTTATATACAGCTTTGGCACTGTCCTTCTGGATTTGCTAAGTGGAAAGCATATCCCTCCAAATCATGTAAGTAGTTTGAATTTGTTGTAACATCTGTTGTTTTTCATGCCTCATTTCTTTGTTTTGTTGCAAAATCATGCCTTATTATTCCTTGGTTTTGTTGTTATGGCCATAATTTCTTCATGATTTTTCATTTTGTTGTATATGTGATGTAAAAGGCTTGTATGAATAGCATAATGATATTTCTACAATTTGCTCTAACCTTGAACAAGAAACAAGTACTAACTTTAGTTTGCTTGTGTACAATATATGTAGGCTCTTGATATGATAAGGGACAAAAACCTCGTTCTCTTAATGGATTCACATTTGGAAGGCAAGTTTTCAACCGAAGAAGCAACAAAGGTGGTTGGCCTTGCCTCACAATGTTTGCAATATGAACCCAGGGAGCGGCCTAGTACAAAGGACCTTATTTTGGCACTTTCTCCGCTGCAAACCAAACCTATTGTAAGCAATTGAGCTCCTTTTTAACTGTGAAGAATTATTCTCATTCAATTCATTTCTTGTTGCTGTACAATTCTAACTTTATATGCATAGGGACTGAACTGGAATAGGAAACTACAAACTTAAATCCCCATAAATCAGGATTTATCATAACTACAAATCTCCTAAATAAAGCATAATGGTTTACACAATAATAAGACACAATTTTCCTATTTAGGAATCAATCACGCATATTGTTTCCTTATTTAGAAGATACTTGATTTCCCACACTCCCCCTCAAGCCGGTGAATGGATGTTGTCCATTCCAAGCTTGCTAATCATTGCTTGAAATATCACACCAGTCTGTCCCTTGGTCAGCACATCTGCAAGTTGTCCTTCAGTAGAAGCAAAAGGAGTACAAATCAGACCCTGTCTAACTTTTCCTTTATGAAGTGTCTGTCAATTTCAACATGTTTGGTGCGGTCATGTTGTACAGGATTGTGTGCTATGCTGATGGTTGACTTGTTGTCACAGTAGAATCTCATTGGTGTCTCCCATTCTATCTTTAAATCATCTAGGATGATCTTGAGCCACAGTAGTTCAGAAATTCCTAGAGCCATTGCTCTAAATTCTGCTTCTGCACTAGACCTTGCCACGACATTCTGCTTTTTGCTTCTCCAAGTCACAAGGTTGCCACCAAGAAAGGTGCAATAACCTGATGTTGACCTCCGGTCAACTGGAGACCCTAAATAGTTAGCATCTGTGTAAGCTTCAGTCAGTTTTTCTCCTTCCTTGAACAAAATTCCTTTCCCTGGAGCTCCTTTGAGGTACTGTAAGTTCCTGTTTGCAACTTGAAGATGCACCTGTTTGGGGTTATGCATAAACTGACTTACAACACTAACTGCATAGGCAATGTCTGGCCTAGTATGAGACAAGTAGATTGGTCTTCCTACTAGCCTTTGATTAGCACTTTTCTCAACTGTAGCGTCCTCAAGTGCTTCTCCAAGTTTATGATTGAATTCTATAGGTGTCTCAACCAGTTTGCACCCTAACTTTCCTGTCTCTTTCAGCAAAACCATCACATATTTTTGTTGTGATATGAAGATCCCATGCCGTGAGTGAGCCACTTCAATACCAAGAAAGTATTTCAGCCTACCAAGCTCTCTAATTTCAAACTCTTTAATTAAACACTGTTTTAAGGCTTCTCTTCCTTCCATATCATTCCCTGTCACTACAATATCATCCACAATTCCACATATACCAACAAGGCAGTTACCCTCCCTGACACCGAGTGCTTAACAAATAAAGTATGGTCGCATTGACTATTTGACTTTATTTATATCCCATTGTTATCATAACTTTAGAAAATCGTCCCAACCAAGCTCGAGGAGACTGTTTTAGACCATTTAAAGTCTTTTTTAATTTGCATTCCGAGAATGCTTAGGTGGCTCAGGTTTGATAGGACCAGAGACAAAATTTGGAGTAGGAATTGGAGACCTATGATTTGGAGGAATGGGAGAGGAGTGAGAATCGAGTTCCATAAAAAAAATAAATCTTGGTTGTCTTTATCTTCTATATATGTTGTCTCCCCCTGAAGATAAGGTTGGGTAAAATAGCTTTACCTTTCAGCAAAAGTTATACCTGCACACATAAAATTTTATTGTTGAAGGATGATAGCACTTATATCCTTTTTGAGTGGAGGAATATCCTACAAACACACACTCAAGTGCCCATGGATCTAACTTACCCCTATTATGAGAGTGGATATGGACAAAGGACACACAACCAAAAGTTTTTGGAATAAGATTATTTGTAGTTTTAAAGTCGGGGAAATATTTTGACAGAACTTCCATAGGGCTTTTGAAACCAAGGACTCGAGAGGGCAATCTATTTATGAGATGAGCGGCTGTTAGAATAACTTTTTCCCAATAACTTTTAGGAATATGTTTCTGAAATAAAAGGGCTCGAGCAGTGGCTAACGAATGAAATTTTTCTTTCTGCTACCCCATTTTGTTATGGGGTGTTAACACAATATGATTCATGGATTATTCCTTCTTTCTTAAAAAATGGAGATAGAATTTGATTGAAGAAATCCTTAGCATTGTCAAATCTGATTTTTTATTCCAACCCCAAATTAATTTTTTATCATACTGTGGAATGTAGGAAACACTGAGCTCATATCTGACTTATTTTTAAGAAGAAAAATCCATGACACATGAGTACAATCATCAATGAATGAAACAAACCAAGGAGCACCAGATATATTAGGAACAGTAGAAGGCCTCTAAATATCACTATGAATGAGCGAAAAAGGGACAAATGTGATTTTATTGCTTGTAGGAAAAGAGGCACGTTTATGCTTTGCAAGTTCACAAATATCCCAATGAAATTTTTTCATTAATATCTTTAAATAGTAAAGGAAACATAACTTTAAGAATGCCAAATGAAGGATGTCCTAGACGAATATGATAAAGCCAATCTTGCTTTACTTGAAAGAGAAATCTCAGAAAGTAATGATAAAGATAAATTATTCTTAGTTTTATTTTGCTCACTTGATTCTTCAAGATAGTAAAGTCCATCTTCCTCCTTAGCACGTCCAATCATCTTCCCCGTTCCCTGGTCCTGAAATACACAATGTGAGGGATAAAAGATCACACTATAATTGAAATCTTTTGTGAGTTTGTGTATGGACAGGAGATTGGTCGATAGTTTTGGAACGTGAAGCACATTGTCAAGTTTCAAAGTTTGGTTTATTAGAACACTTCCTCTACCAGAAACTGTTATTAATGTACCTTCGGCTGTGGCTATTTTCTTATTGCTAGGACATTGAGTGTAAGAAGTGAATTTGTGTGATGGATGTGTCATGTGGTCTGTGGCCCCTGAATCAATGACCCAAGAACTTGAAAAAGTTATGCCTGAGACACTAGGAACACTAGAGGGTGGATACTTACCTGATATTGCCAAGGAACAAGCACTTGCATTAGTAGGCTTTTCCAAGGTCCCTAACAGATTCCTCAGTTTCTATATTTCATTTTTATTGAATTCAACTTGTTCTTGTGGCATGTCCTCCTTTCCAGATTGTGTGCAGGTCATATGAACCTGTCCTTGCCCCCTTTGTTGGCCATTCTTCGTGGTCCAACTTTTCTTGGACAATTGTGGCTTTCCATGAAGCTTCCAGCAATGCTCTCTTGTGTGGCGAGGCTTCTTACAGTATGTACACCAAATAACATCCTTGCTTGAGGCTTTAGACATGCTTGACTCCTCATTCATGCTCATAGGCTGTTGATTAGGACCATGACTTTTAAATCCTGCACCTTTTGAGACCATAGCAGAGGCCTCAATGGCTTGTGGTTCAACCATGACTCCTCTTCGTCCTTCTTCTCGGATTATTGCAATAGTCTCATTTAATGAGGGCAAATCATCTCTCCCAATAACTTGTACTCTGACCGGATCAAACTCCACATTCAAACCTACAAGAAAGTCATAAATTCTGTCTTTTTCTTCCAGTCTTTTCACCATGGCTGCGTCATCACTGCACTTCAATTTGATGTATTGATAATGATCCATTTCTTGCCCTAGAGTTTTTAGGAGGTTGGCATACTCAGTCACAGTACGTTCTCCCTGCTTGGTGACTGAAATGAGGGTTAAAATTTTGACCTTAATTTCATAAATCTGGGCAGCATCAATAACCTTAGTCTCTCCAACAGCTTCCCATATCTCGTTTGCTGTGGTTAAGAACATACAGGTGTCGCTAATTTCAGGTAGCATTGAGTTCCATAGCCAGGACATCACCATAGAGTAAGTTCCATAGCCAGGACATCACCATATAGTCCTCTTCATCCCAAGCATCAAATCTGGGATCACCTGGTTTAGGTCGTGTACCAAGCGACTCAACTTGCCTTTCCCTTTCAAGAAAGTTTGAACCACTAGTGACCATTTCAGGTAATTTTTTCCATTCAATCTATATGCAGCCTGCATATTCTATAAATCTCCTTAGAATGGAGCAGAGTTTGTCGCAGAAATTTTGGGGTTGTCTCTGGTTTCTGACATGGCTGTTTGAAGATTAGGGATAATGGAAGAAAAAAGAGAGATCTGTTTGGGTCAGGGATCAAAAAGGTGTTTTAGTTAAAAGTAAAAAAAAAGAAAAGCAATTAAGGCTGTAAATAAAATCAGAATTCCCGTGCAATGAAGGCCAAGCAAGCGGAAGAAAAAAAAGATTCCCAAAGAGCTCGTCTCTGATACCATGTGAAGAATTGTGAAGAATTATTCTTGTTCAACTCATTTCTTGTTGTTGTACAATTCTAACTTTATATGCAAAGGGACTGAACTGCAATAGGAAACTACCTAACTTAAGTCCCCACGAATCAGGATTTATCATAACTACAAATCTCCTAAATAAAGCTTAATAATTTACACAATAATAAGACACAATTTTCCTATTTAAGAATCAATCACACATATTGTTTCCTTATTTAGAAGATACTTGATTTCCCACATTAACTATACTATTTTCCAATCATCAGGGCTGCCATCTTTCCCTAGTGAGCCAGTAACATTTTTGATATACGTGAGTACCATCGCTTCATAGTAAGAGGCTGATATATTATCTGTTTGTAGGTTCCATCATATGTCATGCTTCGAATTTCAAAACATGAGGAAGCCCCGTCGACCCCACAGCGCCCTCTTTCACCACTGGCTGATGCTTGCTCACGGGTGGATCTCACAGCAATTCATCAGATCTTGGTTATGGCACATTACAGAGATGATAAAGAAACAAATGAGGTATGAGTGACAATGTACAGGCCAATTTCTTAATTATCTCCACCATCCAATTTTATGCTAATAGATTTCTATGAATATGAATTGGTTTAGTTATCTTTCCAAGAATGGACCCAGCAGATGAAGGATATGCTAGAGGCCAGGAAGAATGGCGACACCGCATTCCGTGACAGAGAATTTAAAACTGCTGTCGAGTATTACTCTCAGGTATAGTCTTTTATTTATTGAGCATTTTCTGTTGGTTCAGATATGCTCAAGTAAATGATTTCTGCATGAAATTGACTTGTTATAACATGGACTTTTATGTCAAATGGCTGGTACAGATGCATTATTTTCTTTCGAAGTATCATTGATAGATGGTTTATATGGCTATTGAAAATATTTTGCACAGGATTGTTCTTTTTTCTCGACTCTTTTGGTTTTTATTTTTTTTCCAATTAAATGTAAACTGTATTAAACAGCTGCTATTATGGTCAAATGTCATTGCATATTGTTGTGTGGCTAGGTTTGGTCCTCATAAGCTTCCTCTGCTTTTGCCCTTTTGTAGTTTATAAATGTAAAAATCATGGTATCCCCGACTGTTTATGCACGACGTAGTCTTTGCCATCTATTTTCTGATCAACCAGATGCTGCCCTACTTGATGCAATGCAAGCGCAATATGTTTATCCAGATTGGCCAACAGCATTCTATATGCAGTCAGTTGCACTTTCCAAGCTGAACATGCAAAAGGATGCCACAGACATGTTACATGAAGGAGCTGCACTTGAAGAAAAGAGGCAACGAGGTGCAAGGGCATCGTGAAGATGTCACTGTATACTGTCAATACACCGCTACCCCATTATTGTTGAGGCTAACCCAATTCGCATAAATCCTGAGATGGAAACTGACAGTGTCTTCTCAATTGAAATTGACTTCAGAGAAATACTTGCTGCATTAGTATATGCAGGTCTTCAGATATGCGTGTATAGAAATCTAGAAAATGTAAATCATTTCTGTCAATAGCTTATAAGATATTTTTCATTCATAGAATCACGGTGTTTCAAATACCAGTAGTTGATTAGTCTGCTCGGTTGTTGAACGTGTGCGTACTATGTAACATAGTAGGTCTCTTTTCGATCTGTAATGGACAAACAGAAAAGAAAAAAACGCGTGTTACATTTATTATAAGTTTACAAGTTTGCAGGAGTGGTGCTGAAATGTGGCATCTCTCTCTGTTGTATTAACTTTGATCTCTGAACCTGTTTTTGATCTGATTGCCATATACAAATGGTAGCATAGCATGAATGGCTCCACAGTCTTCTGTTTTGGCCCTTCTGACCTTGCATTCTTGTCTCCTTATAAAGGCCTATCTCAGCTTGATATGTAATATCATAGGAACCACCAAGTGATGAACTCAGAGATTATTTTTTGAACATATTTGTACTGGAAACAGATCAAGCTCTAGTCAACAATTTGCTTCTGTTGCCTCTCACACAACAAGCCTTAGCCCAAGAGGTGCTTGATCACTCTCAGGTTGATGGATGCGTGTGGCACTACTAAGCAGAGATGTCGCCGAGTTACCTTGAATTTTATAGGGCCTTAAGCGAGTTATTAAAATGGGGCCCTTACCGATAAATGGTAAAAATATATATATATATAAAAGTCATATTATATACTAAAAATTGAATTTTTTTTAGATTCGAGAGTCCTAATTTTGAGTCATATTTGGATGCCCTAATCAATTATCTGTGTCGACTACCACATTTGCTGCCAAGGATGCCTTGATGCGTATCAAGGAAGGCACACGAGAACTTGAATCAACATTGCAAGGGAGAAGAGGTGGTGAATCCAGGCTTGCAAATGAGGTTGGTGATAATTACATGTGTGAGTTCCATTTTTATTGGCATGTGTCCGTGACAAAACAAGTTCAATTGAGTTGTAATCTTTCTTGAAGATCTTTGTGCAATTGGACTGGTTTCTGGCTGCTGTGCATCAGACATACGTTCGTGGTGCGTTCGTTGCAGTGTTCGAACGGTTGGCGTTAGTGTCACGTTCTCTATTGGGTTCGAACGGGCGCATTCCAGAGAGCAAACGTTTGAGGCACGTTCTTGTGGGGTTCGAACGGGAGCATTCCAGAGAGCTCACGTTCGTTGTGCGTTCGATTGACGTTCGAACGAGTCTTCACAGAAAGGGCGCGTTCGTGTAGCGTTCTAGTAAGCGTTCGAACGCGACTGCGATCTGAACGCGTTTTTGGCCTGCAAAACCCTAGGTTTTCACCCTACCTATAAATATAACCCTTAGCCGCCATTCTCATTAGTTGAAGCATATTTCTCTTGAGCCAAATACTCTCAAAGCTTTCAACTCTCTTTGATTTCACCTTGAAGACTCTTTGAATCTTATGTCTTCTTTGTTAATGGTGAAATCCATTCTTTGATAAACCTTCAACACAACATAACCCAAAATCCCTAATCCTTTAGAGTTCTATAGGAGGAGTTTTGGTAGTCGGAGTTCCGGCATTCAAATGTGATACAATCTACTCAGAGACTTCAGAGGTTCTGAAGAAAACCGTGGGTCGCGGGCTTGAGGAGTTGCCTTGAGTTCTTGCAGTATAGAGGTACTTGAGTCGGTGGAGTTGCCACCAAGGTCTTGACCATCGCTGTAAGTTTTTCTCGATATAGTGGATTGGGCTGGTAGCCGATATACCCGGAGTGGTTTTTTACTCGGAAGAGTTTTCCACTTCGTCACCAAAATTACTTGTGTTGATTTTGTGTGGTTTAATTATATTTGCTGCTTTAATTATTGTTATTGTTTTTACATTTGCAGCTTATTATTTTAGTTGGTTGATTTGTTATATTGCCTGTTGCAATTCCATAGTAGCAGTAACAGGACTTGTCCTGCTTATTGTCTGTAATTCCGCATAGGGTCAGAACTGAGGATAACCTCGAATTCTCAATTGGTATCAGAGCCTGAACTCGATCCTTGACCCATTAGCTATGGAGCGTAGTCAACCCTTAAATTGTCCGCCATTCTTTGATGGCACAGAATATTTGCATTGGAAAATTCGCATGAGAGCGTTCCTTAAGTCCTTAGATGAGAGGGTCTGGATGACTGTTGAATACGGGTGGAAACCTCCCGTTGTTGTTGTTGATGGGGTATCTTCCCCTAAAGATAAATTGACCTGGACCAAGGACGAATTTGATGCTAGCAATAGGAACAGCAAAACTGTTAATGCCATACATGGTGCTGTCTGTTCTGCTGAGTTTAGGAGAATCTCAATGTGTGAGATAGCCAAGGATGCTTGGGACATCCTGCAGACTGTGCATGAGGGCACATTGTCTGTTAAAAATAATAGACTCCAGGATTTAGCCACTAGGTTTGAGGTCGCCAAAATGAAAGATGATGAGACCTTTGATCAATTTTATGCTGAGATTAACGATATCGTTAACTCAAGTTTTAACCTAGGTGAGACTATTCCTACCAATAGGATAGTTAGGAAAATCCTGAGATCCCTACCTGATAAGTTCCTACCCAAAATCACCGCCATCGAGGAAAGCAATGACCTCGATCAGCTTAATTTAGATGAACTCGTAGGAAAGCTGCAGGTTTATGAGAAAAAGCTTCCTGGTTTTAGAGAGCCAAAAACGTTTGCGATGAAAATCGCTAAGGAAGTTGTGCATGATTCGTTTAGTGATGATGATACCATCAAGGATCATGATTTGGCCTTGTTTGTAAAGAAGTTTAAGAAATTTCTTAAACTTAAGAAGAATGGCCATAGCAGTAATAAAGATAGGGAGGTTATGCCTAAAGAGAGTAGGCATAGCAGAAAAGAGTCTAGAGAGGATATGGGTAGTAGATCCCGTGATATCCAATGCCATGAGTGTGAAGGCTATGGGCATATTCGACCAGAGTGCCCTACATATCTCAGAGCTAAAGGCAAGAAAGCCATGGCTGCCTCTCCTAGTGATTCAGAAGGTGGTTATTCTTCTGATGAGTCTCCTAAAGGCAAGAAAAATTTTATTGCCTTTACTGCTAGTGTGACTGATGAGAGAGAGATTGTGGTTAATGATGATGATTCAGAAGTCTCTCTTGATGAGTCTGCAGATGAGGAAAGTCTTCAGGTAGCTTATGTTGAACTGTTTAATGAGAGTTTAGCTATTAAGAAGACTAACATAGAGGTCAGTAAAAGGCTGAAAGCTGTTGAGCTAGAAAAGAATGAAGCTCAAGCCAAATTTGAGCAGAGCCTTTTGATGGTAGATGACCTGGAGGAGAGAAATAGAGGTCTAATTAATAAGGTCCAAATATTAGAAACTGAACTTGAAGATACTAGAACCCAATTGTCTGTATTTTCTAGTGAGAATAAAATGTGGATCGTAAGTTAGGAATTATTTCTGAGCCTAACTGTGATAAGGCTTCTTCTTCCAAAGCTGTGCCTGTAGCAGCTAAACATGACTTAGGCAAGAAACCTGTTGAGTGTAGTCATGTTATTCCTCCATTTATTCCTCGTCCTATGACCCAACCTCGATCTAGAGGTGTTGTGGGTAAACCTCGCTCTCGTCAGAGGTTTGTGCCTGTGTGCCACCATTGTGGCAAGGCAGGACACATTAGGCCTAAGTGCTTCATGCTTCACAAGCAAAAGAAGAGGCCTAAGAAGGTGTCACCTAGATTTGACTCTTCAAATCTAGCTTCTCAAGTTTCTGCACTAACCAAACAAGCTCAAATCTTGAGTGAGAAACTTGCTTTGTTGTCTGGGAACTCTCATGTGGAAGAGGCTCATAGAAAGGTTTGGGTGAGGAAGCAAGATGAATTTCCATCTTCTTCTGCGTGTCCTGATGGACATTTTGAGAGTACACTTCGGTGTAACTCTGCTTGAAAGATGCATTTTTATTTTCCCATTGCATGTGTGTGTGCGTGTGTTTTATGTTTTTGCACGTTTATTTTGTTTTCACAGCATATGGGTGTGTGTGTGTCTTGTTTTTGTTATATATCCCATGGTATATAGGATGGAAACCCGTACATAAATTTCATAGCCGATTCCGAATGGACGGTAATATGATCTGCACTCGGGATACAACTCCACGTACCATTGGATATTTACAAGTCTGTTTGTGTCTTTATTTTTATTGTGCCTTAAATCTGAAAAATAAAAAAAAAATTATATATTTTTGAAAAAGACCAAAAATATTTTATGGCTTGTTAGAGCATGAATAGCATGTGCATGTGATCCTGGTATGTAGGATATGATGATTATGCATGTATGATATGCTGTTATTTTTCTTGATGCTCTATATACATGAGTGTGTGTGATAAAAATCTTTGGTATATCTTGTGCTTGCACTCCACATACACGTTTTAATTTGTCAAGGCTTGGTCGCATGTATGAGTTTTTGGAATGGCAATCTAATCTCTTCCAGGCTTTGTTTGCTTAATAGTGTGACCTTTGACTAGTTGACCTTGCTATCTCCTTGTAAAAGTAAAAAGAAATATATTTAAAAAAAAATCAATGAGACTCAAGTGCAAAAGAGTCAAAATGGCCAAATTCAAAAGATAAGGGCAAAAACCCTTCACTCGAAAGAGTTATCAAATATGAGCTCATGATATTTCGGGGTAAATATTATAGCATGCAACAATGTTGCTTATTTTCAGTCCTAGTGGTGATGGGTTTGAACACCTATTTTGTGGACTTGGTTTGTTTAGAGATGGATTTCTTTGGCTGTGTCCAGCTCATAAAATAAGGTCTTAAGCCTTGATTCGTTATGCACTTTATTTTTCCACGCAAGTGCTTTATATGCTTTGGTGTTTATGTCATATGCATAAGTGTTGTATTTAGCCACTTTTAAAATGATGCATATTGTTTCATGTCATAAACAGCTGAATACTGACTGGGTATCATTGTGTCAGCTTTACATGCTGTTTCAGTCAGTTTTTAACAGGATTTTTATTTATCTCAGTATGTGCCTGTGTGTGCTTCCTGTTATTGCATACCTATTTTTTTTCTTTCCTGTGCACCTTTCTGAGTTTTGGTTTGCTTCCCGTGTCTTATTTTTTGCTAACTTTATGTGCCTGTTAGAGAGGGAGTAATTCCTGTTTGTTTATGCTCTTACATGTGTTTTCTCCTGTTCTCCTGTTATTTTTCCTGTTTCTTTTTATCCTTTGTCATTTCGTGCCAAAAAGGGGGAGAGTAATATATTAAGGGGGAGAGCCTTAATACATAGGAGGGATTAGTAGAATATCCTTTAGATATCTCCGTTTTAAGGGGAGTTAAGATTAAGGGGGAGAAGGATTTGTACTTGTACATGTATGAGATTTTTACCTGCTTTATGTTCTATTTGATTATCCCAATGCTTTTCACGGTATATTGTTGTTTGTCGATGTTTCAGGTAGCAGGTATGTTGCTGCGGTGGCATTAATTTCAAGACTACTTTGTTAGGTGTTAGATCGAGTCCATTTGTAATAAGTCACTGTTTTGATGGTTGACAGTTGACTATTTTCTTTTTGGGTCTATTACCGTAGTCTTTGTATTAGGTAGTATTTTGTCACGGAATGCCAAAGGGGGAGATTGTGAGTTCCATTTTTATTGGCATGTGTCCGTGACAAAACAAGTTCAATTGAGTTGTAATCTTTCTTGAAGATCTTTGTGCAATTGGACTGGTTTCTGGCTGCTGTGCATCAGACATACGTTCGTGGTGCGTTCGTTGCAGTGTTCGAACGGTTGGCGTTAGTGTCACGTTCTCTATTGGGTTCGAACGGGCGCATTCCAGAGAGCAAACGTTCGAGGCACGTTCTTGTGGGGTTCGAACGGGAGCATTCCAGAGAGCTCACGTTCGTTGTGCGTTCGATTGAAGTTCGAACGAGTCTTCACAGAAAGGGCGCGTTCGTGTAGCGTTCTAGTAAGCGTTCGAACGCGACTGCGATCTGAACGCGTTTTTGGCCTGCAAAACCCTAGGTTTTCACCCTACCTATAAATATAACCCTTAGCCGCCATTCTCATTAGTTGAAGCATATTTCTCTTGAGCCAAATACTCTCAAAGCTTTCAACTCTCTTTGATTTCACCTTGAAGACTCTTTGAATCTTATGTCTTCTTCTTTGTTAATGGTGAAATCCATTCTTTGATAAACCTTCAACACAACATAACCCAAAATCACTAATCCTTTAGAGTTCTATAGGAGGAGTTTTGGTAGTCGGAGTTCCGGCATTCAAATGTGATACAATCTACTCAGAGACTTCAGAGGTTCTGAAGAAAACCGTGGGTCGCGGGCTTGAGGAGTTGCCTTGAGTTCTTGCAGTATAGAGGTACTTGAGTCGGTGGAGTTGCCACCATAGTCTTGACCATCGCTGTAAGTTTTTCTCGATATAGTGGATTGGGCTGGTAGCCGATATACCCGGAGTGGTTTTTTACTCGGAAGAGTTTTCCACTTCGTCACCAAAATTACTTGTGTTGATTTTGTGTGGTTTGATTATATTTGCTGCTTAAATTATTGTTATTGTTTTTTTACATGGCAGCTTATTATTTTAGTTGGTTGATTTGTTATATTGCCTGTTGCAATTCCATAGTAGCAGTAACAGGACTTGTCCTGCTTATTGTCTGTAATTCCGCATAGGGTCAGAACTGAGGATAACCTTGAATTCTCAACATGAGCTCTATAAAGGCGGCAAACAAGGCAACCCGCAAGTCCTTGAGAGATTTGAAGAGCAGCACATGCACTTCCTTGGACGATATTGTGACGCTAAATCATACTTTTCGCGTTGCCAAATTTTGGTGATGTTAAAAGTCATGATATGCAGTGTCATAAAATTTGACGATGAGAAAAATATCTTTTACAACGACGTTTATTGTGACGCTAAAAGATTGGACGTTAAAGGTCATTTTTCTATGCGAATGACCGCTCTATGCGAATGTTCAAATGAGGATCCAGCTTCCGCTGCTCCGAGGAATCTCCCGTAGTGCCTGTTTGGGTATCCCTACCGTTCTTACCAGTATATTTTATCCATTGCAAACAAGCCCTTTTTTCTATAGCGGCCGCTATTGGGAAACCGCTCCGTGTTGATCATGCGACAGCCTTAGTGAACAGGCCAACTGTAGCCCGAGTATTAATTGAACATGATGTTACAAATCCAGGAGTCTAATGGGAACAAAGAGGCCACGCCGATTAAACACAAGAGGGTAACCTCGTAACTAGCCAACTCGAGCTCAACATCATTCACCGCAGATATTGCGAAACCTTCCACAGTAAACATCAACAATACCATACATGGGAGTCTTTTAGTCATTTCAGAATTGGTTGATAACAGTTTTTGTTGTAAATATGAATTTAATAAAGGAGTTATATGTTTTAAATGTGTTGTTACTAAAAAATTCAATTGAGATTTACAAGCTTTGAATATAAAGTTGTTATAATTTTTGAAAAAATTAATATCAACAATTATTACTGATTATGAAATTATTTCTAAAATTGAACTGATTCAATGCTATTAATGATCGGATACGTTGGCTCTTGTTTCAACGTTTATAAATTTTAATTGAATTTAAGCTGAAAACGTTTTTATTTATTTCAGCCAATAAATTGCAAAATGTAACTGTTTGCGCAATTTTTATGCGTGAAGAAAAAAGAGCGTGTAAGGTTCAAACCTCCTGAGACAATGTCCCAACAAGGGGTGTTTGATTAAGTGAATAAGCTTCCAAGGGGCGCAAGCACACAAGTTACAGTCCTAAGATTACAATCTACGAAATGTAAAATAGAAATATGCTCATTTGAGTCTTCATTTGATCGGGGCTCTTTTCTTGGTGTATGTAGGCTTTTATAGTGAAGCTTGTCAACTGTTTTAGGCGGTTCCAGTATCTCCTTGCAGTTGCAAGATCGTGCTGTAACCGCTGAGCTGCGTGTCTCAACCGCTTGGTTATGGAGGGAAAACCGTCCAACTGCTGCGATCGTGGAAGTAACCGCATCATAGGTTTTCGTCCTAACCATTGGTCTGATCGCCCCAAGTTCGTCGTCGTTCTTCGGCCCATCGTACTTCTTCTCTTCGTTCTTCCTTTCGTCCTAGGGTGACTTCGTCCTATGGTGGGGATTTTCGTCTACCAACAATTGTCCCCCAAATTGACCTCGATCGAACTGGGAGTGTGAAGATCGAGGTGAGTTTTCTTTTCAGGGAAGACCGCTATTCCAATCGAGGGGTGGTACCCGGCTAATCCCTCAGTCCAGAGAGCCTGTAAGATGGTTTTCTGATCGAAGAAAAAAAGGCGTATAGATTGAAACGAGAGAAACTTAAGACCATTCCTTTCTGCCTTCGACCGGCCCACTATTCGGTCGATCCCTCAATCCAGAGAATATGGGGAGCGAATTCTCGGTCGGAGAAGACGAAAATTCGTATAGATTGGAGCGATAGAAACTTATATGATCACCCGTTTCCGCCTTTGGCCGGCCTTTCATTCGGCCAATCCCCAGTCTATAGAGTCCGAGGTCCCATGTAAGCAGCATGCTCCGCGTAGAGAAGCTCAGACAAGCTGTTGTTCATGAGCTCAGCCCAGCCGCAACTCGGGAGGTGCATTACCTTCCACACAAAGAACCTCGGGTACTCTGTCGCTAACGGACGCAGCCCATCCACAACCTTACATTTCATTTCACACCTTACACTGTGTGGATGGCCGTTAGTGACTCTTCTTACATTCCATTTCGTACCTTACTAAAGAGAGGCTTCCACCTCTGGTGGCCTACGTTTCATGCAGAGCTTTTCCTTTTCCCAACTCTGCTCTGCCTTCTCTGATATTTTCCTTCTCATTTTTGGGACTCTGCTTGACTATAGAGAGTTTGTTTAGGTCCTTTAAATAGGTGATGAAGAGACCTTGGTACTGTTGTCACGTGAAGGGTTTTTTTACGTGCTTTCTTATTGGTTGGAGGGGCTCCCTGCCCGAAATCTGGTCCTCTGCTAAAGTAAGTCTGTGGCCTGACGGTCTTGTCATATCAGTCTAATCTTCACCACTTGCGTTAATAATGGAGAGATCCTGGGCGACGTCTCTAAAAGGCGTAGTGTTGACACCTGTCCTTGGCCGATTTTGAAGACCGATGATAAGATTTTGAAGTTTGGCCGATTTGCTGAAGGTTGAAGCAGCGAGGTTGAGCGAAGTAAATTCGGGGTTAGGCTTTTCGCCCTACAATCTGTCGGGCCGCCCGTTAGAGTCTTACGCGAACCCATCATATTTGCAATAAATGCGCGACCCTTTCCCCCATGTTTAATCACGAGGCCCATTTAAGAGCCGTTTTTTACGTCACTTCCGTGTTTCCTTCCGTCGCACGTCACCTTTGCAGCGAATTATGTTTGAACATCTGTCTGGGGAAAACTTTCGTCCTTCTCCGTTTTCCCGCTGCTTTCACTTTTCAGCGATTCCTGTTGCGACACCTGTCCCAGGTTAAACCCTTCGTCTACTTATAAGGCTTCAATCCCCCTATGTTTCTCACTTTATCTTCGACTCTTTTATGCAATCTTGTTTTCATTACGTTTTTGCTCCTCTGTTGTCAATTTTCTTCATCTTCCACTCCCAAGACCGACGCCTCAACTCTTGCTGATTATAAGTTGGCGTTGGAAGATTCTTCTGTGGGTGTCTTTGGCCTTCACACTCTCAATGACGATTTCGATCAGTGCGCTCTTGGCCCCATCTCATCGATCGATGATAATGCCATTGCAAAGGCCCCGTGGCTCAGCAATTTCCCACTTCTTCTAGCCTCTCGTTTTCTGAACCACTCCACATTTCTGCTCTTGCTCAGTTCAATCCGATTCGTACCTGGCCCAAGCCTGATACAACATTCGAAGCCTAGCACCAACGTATGCTATTACATGCGGATACCCGTGCCTTCTTGGACAAACACCATCTTCTTCCTCTCATTGAGCTTTCTTTGTCCCTGCCAGCTTTTGATCGTAGCCTGTTTCCCATTTCTTTACTTTTTTGGTCCTCTGAGTACAACGTATTCATTTTTCCGGTCGGGCCCTTTACTATCACCCTTCGTGATGTTGGTGCTCTTACTGGTTTGGCCCCACTTGGAGCGACCATTTCGGTCTTCACAAACTTTCGTTTTCCTCCTCCTTCAATGGACCCTTCCTCCTTTTCATCTTACTCTTCTTTTCTTCGCACATATTCGAAAACGGCTGGTACGATTTCAATGCTAGAGCGTACAGCCTTTCTTCACTACTGGCTGTGCAAATATATCATTTGTGTACCCAGCCTAAAACCTGTGGCGGGCTACCTCCCCATTTCTTCCGATCTTGCCCATGGCCGTCGTTTAGACCTGACCTCTTTTCTTCTTGCCGCCACGTATCGGGGGCTGGCCGTCCTCCAAAAACAAATTCGGTCGGGGTCATCACCCATTGCTTATGGTCCTTTGTGGGTCGTCCAACTTTGGTTGCGGGCATACTTTCCTATTTTTGGCGCAATTAGTTCGACTCACCCTTACTCTTGCGCCGGCCTTCTATTTGCCCATTAGGCCATATTCTTTCTCTCATCGTGCTACTTTTGAATATTTTTATACTCTTCCTCGGGTTCTCTCTTTTTTCCTCCTTTTACTGTATCGGACAGTTATCTTTCGTTCATGACCTTCCTCTCTCGGAAGAGGACGAAACATGTCTTCGCATATGGCTCAAGTTGTTATGCAGCCGCGACCTGGTTCATGACCTCTTGACCGGGGCCAACGACAAAGCTGGAGTGGAGGTGTATTCGCCCAACTTCGTCGCTCGTCAATTTGGCCTCGTCCAAGGGTGGCCCCTTGCCTTCTTTCATTCGTACTCTGCGTCTCTAAACCGCTTTAAGGTTTTTTCAGTCTCTGAAGTTGAAGATTCTTTGGAGGAAACACGGTCTTTGATTTCTTCTTTTGTCATTGCCCCCTTAGCTTATTGTACACCCGTTCATCATTCTTTTGATCGTTTTTGGCCATCCATCCGTGAACGACTTTTCTCTCTACCTACTGCAAAAGTTATCTCTTCTATTCCTTTGTCCCCCAAATCTTCTGAACCGTCGGGGTCGAAGAAGGAATCTGAGGCGTCTAAGCTCAAGAGAATAAAGCTCGCCAAAAGAAAAATTCCTTCCCCCAGCCGGAGCTCTGATTCTGACGTTCCGCTCGCCCGTCGCTCGAAGGTACGAACTTGAGACTTTCTTTCTTTTGCATCCCTACAGGTTTGAGGTATATTGATGTCATAACTCTGTATTTTGATGCAGGCTCTTAAGATTGACCCGCCCTCTGCAGTGCCTGAAACGGCGCGAACCCCGGAGGCCGAAGCTCCTGTAGGTGGAGGTGAGGGAGCGGGACCTACAGGGACGCCGGTTGTTCAATTTCCTTTTGATGAGGATGACGTGGTCGAAGGTCCCGTCAGGGAGTAATTTCAGGAAAAGGAAGGTGCAATTGGAGCCGACCCCCAAGGTACGAAGCCATATACTGAGTCTGGCCATTTTTATCCGAGAGTTGAGGAAATTCCTGGCGATCACCCTCCATTTGAGCGCTTCTCTTCGGACGGTTCCGTACCCATCGTGCAGGATCCGGATGATGAGGCTGAAGTGCCAGAGCCTATTTGGCCGACTGGGGCTCTGTGGCATTACCTTAAACAACTCTACCCTTTAGTTCGCATGATGTTTGCCTCGGGACTGAGAGGAAGTTATAGGGACGTGGACGGCCTCTATAGCTTGGCCGAATTGGAGTCATTAGAGGAGGCTCGGTCTATGTATAAAGACGACGTACTTCGTCGCATTTATGAAGAAGATGAAATCATTTATATTTCTGATTCATCCGACTCTGATTCTCTTGCAGATGTTCGGCCGACTACTGCGCCACAACATTCATCGTCAGAAGCGGTATTCCCCAGTATTTTTGCGCCTCAGGCTTCGGTCTTAGCATAGCCGTTGTCTTCAGCTCCTCTGCTTTCCTCACCTCCAGTGGAATTTCTTGAACCTGAGCGGCCGTCGTTGTTGGCTCTCGTAGTTGCTCCGTCCATGGCTCCTGCTCAATCAGTCCAAGTACCAGTCGTTCCTGAACAATCGCTGCCTTCTCGGGCTGAGTCTCCCATTTTGCCATCGGTATCTCCCCCTCGGCCGGCTTCTCCTCAGACCGTGCATCTATCGACTGTTGTCCCCCAGCATCCATTGTCCTCAGAATAAGAACTGGTGCAACCAGCAACTGTAGCATTTGAGGCACGGGCGGATCAGCCTTCTAGCTCTGGTTCTGGGATGGTGAGTTCCTTTCCCTCTTCTTTTGACTCGTGGTATCTTGCTTGTTTTGCTAATTCTTTCTTTATGCGTAGGCGCCTGACCCATTGCTGCAATCGGTCCAGAGCCTTTTGGACCGTTTGGGACAAATGTCCTCTACCTCTTTTCGGCCACTCTCACCTTCAGTCAGCACGAGCACAGATTTGGGGGGGTTTCGGGAGATCCTCGGTCACTATGCTTCTTTCGCTGAACTGTAGGTTAGCCAAGCTGTTCAACCTGAGAACGTCCTTCAATTGGATCGGTGTTCCTCCGAATTAAGCCGATTATTGGCCCTCCCTGCATTACCAATACCTCTGGATGATCGGCTTTTCCTCCAGGAGATGCAAGATGGCATATCGAACATTCTCTCTCGGTACCGTATTGTTCATAGCTAGAAGGTTGGACTTCGCTCTTCCGTAGTGAGAAAGGAAATACTCCGTGAATCTCTTGGGACGCTACATCAGGCCATGATGGATACCACAGAAGAGCTGGTGACCGAGGAATCAGTCTTCATGGACCTGGAGTGACAGTTAAAAGAAATTCAATGCTGTCTCGAGGAAAGCCGGATGAAGAAGGAGGCTAATAGGAGGACCCTCGTTGCTCAAGTGAAAGAGGTGGAACAATCGATGGCTGAGTATGGGGGGTTGGCCTGCATTGACTTTGAGAAAAACCTGGCCGACTTGGATGCAGTGAATGCGAGAATACGGGACGAATGGCGCCAGAGGAGGGAGACACTCTCAGCCATTAAAGAATTGCCTGGGGATTTCAGGCGGTCTTTGGGCCAAAGATGATATATTGATGTATTGTAAGACGTTGTATCGTCTATTTTGTACTTTTAGGACGTTTTCGTCCCTTATCAATGAAAACAATCATTATTGCATTTGAATGTTTTCGTGCTCCCATAATGAGGGCACGCATTTCTTTAAGTATTTTCCGTTTATCACTCTTGCATGCATTCTTCCTTTTACGTCTTGTAAATGATAGGCTCCATTTGGCAACACGTTTTTTTACCACAAATGGGCCTTCCCAATTGGGCGACCATTTTCCATACGCCGGGTCCTTAGAACCAAGTGGCAATATAGTCTTCCACACTAATTCACCCTTTCTGAACGACTTAGCCAGTACTCTAAGGTTGTATTCCTTGGCTATCCTTCTTTTTTGTGCTTCCAGACAATCTAGCGTATCAAATCTGATGTCGTCCAATTCCAACAAGTTCTGGATCATCGCCCCGTCGTAGTCTTCTCGTGTCAGTTTTTCTTGCAGCATCACCCTGGTAGACTCAATGTTCATTTCCACTGGAAGCACAACCTCCTGACCGTATACTAATTGGAACGGCGTCACTGAAGTACTCGTTCGCGGCGACGTTCTATAGGCCCATAAAGCCTGACTCAAGTGTTCATCCCATCGTCTGGCGTTGTCTGTCACCATCTTCCGAATCAATCCTTTAAGGGTATTGTTGGACGATTCTGGTTGACCATTTGACTGAGGGTAATAGGGGGTAGTGTTTACTAACTAGACTCCGTATTCGCTTAGGAAGTCTTTCACCTTTTCACCGTTTAATGAAGTACCATGATCTACCATTATTGTCCGTGGTATACCAAATCGGTGAATTATATGTTCCTTTATGAACTTGATGATCTGTTCTTGGGAAATTTCTACAACTGGGATGACTTCCACCCATTTGGTAAAGAAGTCGGTGGCAACAATGATGAAAGTATGCCTCTTGCTTGATGCAGGGTAAATCTTCCATATCAAGTCTATTGCCCATCCTATAAACGGCCACGGTTTAATGATTGGGATCATCTCAGTTGCTGGAGCCCTCTGAATAGGCCCGCGCTTCTGACAAGCAATGCATCCTTTGGCATATGAGATACACGACTCTCCTATCTTTGGCCAGTAATAGCCGCTTCGTATAATCAACCATCTCATCTTTATCCCGGCGTGGTGTGCCCCGCAAATGCCTTCGTATACTTCGGCCATGATGGTTTTGGACTCGGATGGCCCTACGCACTTTAAAAACAACCCATCCTGTCGTTTCTTATAGAGCACGTCTCCTGACACTATGTAGTTCAATGCTTTAAGTTTTAGCCTTCGATCCTGACCTACTCCGGGTTGTTTTAGGAATGTCTTGATCTCATTTCTCCAATCGTCATTCGTTTCGGCTATGATGACCATGACGTTCGTATTTTTAGCTCGTCTCATGAGGGCTGGATCAACCTCTTCGTTCCTGTACACCCCGCCTACATTTGTCTGTTTGTACCCGGAGGCTGCTTGGGCTAAACTATTGGCCAATTCGTTCTTCGCCCTTGGAATATATTCCAGTTCAGCATGATCAAATCGTTCTACCAACTCTTTGGCCACGTCCAATAATGCCATGACTGATGGGCTCTGGCATTTAAAAATACCCATTACTTGTTGGATTACTAGCTGCGAATCTCCTTTGATGGAAACTTGGGCTACTCCCATGTCGAGGAGCTTTTCTAACCCAAGTATCAAGGCTTCGTATTCGGCCTGATTATTAGTGCAATACCCGTTTATCTTGACTAAAAATCGGAAAGATTCTCCTAATGGGCTGACCAAGACTATCCCTATTCCAACTCTTTTCATCGTGTTGGATCCGTCGAAATACATCGTCCACGGTTTTAGACTGCATTCGTCCAGATCCATTTCCCTTTCCCTGGTTGTGCTCAAACATGGATGATCGGCCAAAAAATCAGCCAAAGCCTGATTTTTGACGGCTTTCTGGGGTTCATGCCGTATGTCGAATTCTGAAAGTGATGGTGACCAGAAACCGACTCTTTGATGCAAGATAGGACGAGAAAATATGTACTTTATTATATTAATTCTTGTAATCAGATATACAATGCTCGGCCTAAGGTAGGCTCGTAGTTTAGTACATGTGAAGTACAAAGCCAAACATAGTTTCTCCATAGGAGAATAATTACATTCATAATTCAGAAATTGTCTGCTGATGTAGTAAATGGCTCTCTCAACGTTCGTGTCGTTATCTTGCGCGATCATCCCAGCTATGGACTGTTCCTCAGCCGCTATGTATAGCTTTATTGGCTTTCCTGGCACTGGAGGTACCATCACCGGCGGTTGTGACAAGTACTTCTTCAGACTTTCAAATGCTTATTGATGCTCCTCGGTCCAGACGAATTCGTCCTTGCCTTTTAACTTCAGTAAGGAGGAAAATACTTTTGTTTTCCCTGCACAATTGGAAATAAATCGCCTTAAGAAGTTAATTTGCCCTAAAAATCTCTGCAACTCTTTTTTATTTTGGGGTGGCGTAGCTTCGGTGATCGCTCGAGATTTGTTAGCGTCTATCTCGATTCCCCGTTGGTGTACTAGAAACCCTAGGAAATTGCCTGCGCACACCCCAAAAGCACACTTGGCAGGGTTCAGCTTTAGTTTGAACTTTCTCATTCGCTCAAAGGCCGATGTTAAATGGCTAAAATGCTCGTCCGTAGTCACAGATTTAGCCACTATATCGTCCATATATACTTCTACAAATTCACCGATCATGTCATGAAAGATCAAATTCATGGCCCGCTGATATGTGGCACCAGCATTTTTCAGGCCGAATGGCATTACTACCTACTCATAACATCCTAAAGAGCTTGGGCATCTGAAGGATGTTTTATGTACATCGTCCTCGGTGATGTAAATCTGATTATAGCCCGCATACCCATCCATAAATGAGTACACTTGATACCCCGCCGTGGAATCCACTAGGGAATCGACCGTCGGCATTGGGTATTGGTCCTTTGGCGTTGCTAGGTTCAAGTTCCTGAAGTCTATACAGATCCTTATCTTTCCATTCTTTTTTCTAACTGGGACGATATTTGACAACCATTCCACATATCTGGTCGTCCTAATGAATTTTTCCTCTAACAGTCGTTCAACTACTTTCTTAATATCAGGCATGACATTAGGAGCAAACCTCCGGAGGAGCTGCCTATGAGGCCTATGGCTTGGCATAATTGGCAGCCTATGCTATACCAACGTTCTATCTAAGCCATACATCTCATTGTAATCCCATGTAAAAAAATCTTTATATTCTCGAAACAAACAAAGTAGCTTTTCGCGTACCTGGCCCCCCAATTCTTTGCTGACGTAAGTTATGCGCCTATCGTGCTCGTTCCCCAAGTTTACCTCGTCGAAAGCATCTTGCCCCCTTGATATGTTTGTCTTGCGTCGTCCATTCAGAGCGTACTCTTCTTCCATTGATTCTTCTCCTTCCACCAAGCAATCTATTACATATAGCTCCTTTACTTTGTCCTCCGTCTGGCGTGCCAGCAATTTGCCTCTTAAGGCCGAAATAACGGCCTGTGATTCATCCTCATTTCTTCGTTCCATTACATAGGCCAATAAACTGGCCTTGGAGGCCGCAAGGGAGGCTTGCTCCTTATTCTGGCCGCACTCCATTCAAACCGATGTGTGTTGGTTCTCCAAGGACCACTGTGATTGGTTTCGTTTATGCGAACAAATCATCTAGCAACCCTGCGGGGTACAGCTCGTCATTCTGAGCCACAATGGTCAGACTTTCTCCTTCATTCAAAACTCTAGTCGGCCCATAGTTCCCTTCGTACATGAAGTATTCGGCCGAATTTGTCTCTGCAGTGAAAGGCTTGTTGTCGATGTGCACTGTTTCTACCTCGTCCCTTTGGTTCTAGAAGACTAGGCATTGATGAAGGGATGAAGGGATGCATCGGCTGTCGTGTATCCAGTCTCGTCCCAGGAGCATATTATATGTGGTCGGCCCATCTATGACGAAAAATACTACTGTCTTCGTAGTACTTCCCACTTGCAGATCCAACGGGATAACCCCCTTTGCCGTCGTCGCTCCTCTGTTAAAACTAGTGAGCACTACTTCTATGGGGAGGAGATCTTCTTCGGATTTGGCCAAACGCCCCAACATCCTTACTGGTATTGCATTGATGGCTGCCCCGTTATCAATTAGTACTTTGGAGACGGGGATCCCATTAGCCTTTGCCTTCACGTACAGTAGTCGTAGATGATTTGTCATTTGAGCTGGTGGCTTCGGGAAAACCACTTTACCTGATAGCCCTATTTCCATTTCCTGATCGCCCTCATTGTTATCTTGAGGCGATTCTTCCTTTATACCCCATCCAGAAAGTGGCAACGTGGCTGGCGCATCCTGAGAGACATGATTAACAGTCATTCTTCGTTTTTCGGCTCTGGTGATGGCCCTCTTTATCTTAGGTGTCCCATACAAAACAAGGAACGGGTATCGTCCTAAGTCCTCTCCCAATGTCCCGACTGCAGGATTACCGGCTTCATATAATTCCCTGAGAAGCCGATTATGTGAAATTCCCCTTCTCCTTGATTCGGTCTTAATGTCTATTTCTTCTTCTACGTCGGTCATCTCCTCATCTGAAGCCTCTTTATCTGTTATCGAGAGTGCTGCGAATTCGGTTTCGTCGCCCTTGTAGACGTCTTCACTTGTTCCAGCTTCCCCGCTGTTATTCCCTTCGAATTTTCCAGGCAACAGGTAATGATTAGCCACAACTGGCGGCATACTATCGAACTGAATGATGATAGGCGGCTCCTCATCATCTGTTTCATCCTGCTTCCGTCTGCCGAATTTGGTGCGTTCACCACAATTCGCCTCAGTTCCTTCTTTGCTGTTACTTTCTTTTTTGTTTACTTCAGCTTTTCCTGTGATACAAGGACTACGGCCTATGGTGGCCTTTGCTTCACCTTGTCGGCGCATCAGGCGGCCATAGTTTCTTTGGTGCCTCCTCAACTGCGTCCTTGTCATTTCGTCCACAGGGGGATAATTCCTGTATGCCCGTTGTCCCGGGTGTGGCCTTTTGTATGAATGCCAAACATTGGGCCGATGAATATTCGGCCTAAATGTCCTCACGTTTTGGACGAAGTTCGAGTTCTCTCCATAGAACCTTGGAGCGAAGGTTCGTGGCTGCCATGACGATTCTCTCCTCGCAGGCCTTTCGTAAGTATCCTCCAACTCTTTCATCCACTCCATGCTATTCTTGCACTGAACATAAATTTTCTTCTCGTCTCCTTGTTCTGCAGGTGCTTTGATCCTTTCCAGAGCGCTTGGGTGGCGGCGGTGTTGTTCTTCGTCCAGCACCAATTTATCTTTCGGCAAGTTCATTTTAGCAAGATCCGGATTGATCATATTCAACTCCACCGATTTTGGGAAAGGGTTGCTGTCTACAGCCATCTTCTTCTCGAACGTAATTCGCCTGGGCTCTATGGCATCCTGCAAGACATTACAGAAAACAAGGCAATTGTTAGTTGTATGAGACCATGCATTGTGCCATTTACAATATTTCTTACTGCCGATTTGCTCGGCTGTTGGCAACGTGTGTCGGTCGCTCAAGCTAATTTGCTTGTCCTTGTATAACTGGTCAAATATAGCATCGACTTTAGTAATGTCGAAGAAGAAGTTCCTGCCCTTTTTATCATTCTTTTTTACTACTGGCTTGGGGTTCCGCCCACGTTTTGCAAACGTAAGGCTTCCCTTTAACCAGTTCGGCCAAACATAAATCGGCCGACTAGGTGCCTACTTCACCCATTTCATAGTCGATATTTCTATAATATGTTCCTTTGCTCGAATTTTTCATTTGCTCATCTTCTCGTAATAATCGCTCGTAGCGCACTACGCTGGTGGTGAGCTGGGGAAGGTCCCAAAACTCACGATCCTGAGCAATATTTTTTTTATTCCATGCAGCTACTGTTTTCTTGCTGGGAAACAGCCTTCTTGCAAAATTTTCTTTTTGTTGGATACCGAGCAAATAAAAAAAAAAAAATTTGTGTTGGGTGTGAGTGTACTAATCGGATTTTTGTGCATACCGATTGAGACAGAAATTTTTCTGGGCTGTTTTATCCTGGAGACGACGGGGCCTATTACTGTAAGCATAATTTCCTGGGCAGAGCCGCGAATCGTCTTAAAGAGAGCGACCTAGTCCGCGACTCAACCCAACTTCATTTCTTTAATTTCCTGGTGAACGGTAACATTGTTCTAATTTGTGCATATTGTTCCAACAATTTTAAGACGAAATCAATCTGCCATATTTGCTTATGTTATGTTTGTTACTTTTTTTATGGTGCAATTATAAGTACATTATGCATGAAATGAATATTAAATGAATTGATAGGCTTGTCAGGAAGTTGGCTTTAATAGATTTTATTTGTTGAGTCTTGACAAAATATTCATACTTCATGAAATTGGAATATTTGATGTCTGCATCCTGCAGAGTGTTGTTTTGAGTTGAGTTTCTTCGTGATAAATTACACATGATTATTGGTTTATTGCACGTTATTTTAATAACTTCATCAAGTCAAACTCAACTGACTTTTAGAGGTTTGGTAATTTTCTTTCAGTGGAGCTTTTGTCATTTGTGTAGAATTTGTTGTCTTGATGATGCATCAAAAGCAATAAAAATAAAAATAAATAAAAAGGTAAAAAAGAGCTTTGATCAATTTGGGTTTCTATCCTTTAGAAGAAGAAGGGTATATTTGAGAATCTTTATGTTGATTGTTCTAAATTTCTTGCTCTTTTTGTTTTCCTCCGTGTGAGTGATTACTGTATTGGTTTGAAATTTAAAAAAAAAACAGTATAGTTGTGTGACAGTTCAATCTTTACATTCTATCCCAGGTTTTGTTTTTATTTGCGGTTAGTTTATTTCTTTTACTGTGTGACACCTTCGTGGGCATGGCATTTTTACTTATCTGAACTGTTGCTAGTTCGTGCAATAGTTGTGGAACTTTGCAATAATGGGTTTTGTGTAAACTACACATGATTGAAGATATTTGCATGGAAAACTAGAAAAAAATTCCAAACGAAGGGATATTATATTTTGAAATTTAGATAGGATGCATGTACTTCAAAATAAATTTTAAGAAGCTATAAGAAAATGTTTAAATACATTTATAATAATAAGTATTAGTAGTGGTTGCACTTGTACTTGTTGCTTAATTATTTGGTATAATTTCATGTCATCTTTTTGATCTGAATCCTATCTTATTAACTGATTTGATATTATTACATTTGTACTAGGAAGATCTATGATGGATTTTTTCCTTCCTTGATTGCAATCTCTTTATTGAGTTTTTGGTTCAGTGTATCAAGCGAAAAAATTTACTCTTTGATGGTTAAATGAACATAATGATCTCTGTATCATCTAGGGTTTGCAAAATCTTCTTGAAAAATAGTCGGTTTGATTTTTATTGCTCCTGATATCCTGCAGTTCTATGTGGAATTTGCTATGATTCTTTAGACTGACAAAATTTCACTATGATGTGAATTTCATATTGTCATGTGGATTTTAGGTTGACAAGTAGAAAGAAATTAGAACACGCCATTTATGATTGACTGTAACTTTAATTATACATACATTAATTAATATTTGAAGAACAGTTATGGTTTTGTTCAGCATGAGCTAATTTTGGGATATTTGTGATTTTATTTTGCTTGAACAATGTGGTGTTGATTTATCGTGATTCCTTAGAAAATACCTCAATGCATTTCTGAAAAACTATTGGAAAGCTAATGGGTTAATTTAAAAAAAAAAACCATAATCACTAAAACTGAAATAACCAGAACTAGCATTAACCTCCCTCAAGAAATAACAATAGTTAGTTCAAATTCTACAATTGTAGCAAACAAGGGCACCTTGCCCGGAACTACCGGTTAAAGAGTTCTGCCCCAAAAGCGAACCTTACCGAAGACAAATTTGTTACTACGATCTTTGAGATCAACATGTTTGGTGGATCCGAGGGATGGTGGGTAGGCAATGGTGCTTCAGTCATGTCTACTATAATTATGCTATGTTCGAGTTATATGTACAAGCTGTAAATAAAATAATGTGATGAGTGGTTTCTCAAACTACTATAGCTGCTAGAACTGGTGATGTGGAATTTAAATTTTATTTTATGAAATATGAAAGGTTTGAGAACCTAGAACTTTGAGTATAAGATTAATAGAAAGATATAAATTTTATGATTGATGAACATCTTGTTTCTATGAAGAAAAATTTCTTTGATATTAAAAAATAGTGGGGGCTCGAACTCCAATGATAAATTGGAAATAGTGGGGGTTCTACCTCTAATATTTTACTCGTGTTTTAAAAGTGATTGAAAGTGATAAATACATTTGTTATAATGTTTGAAAACATGTGAAGTGTTTAGATATGCTTACTTTTCTATATGCATGTTGTTAATTCCGTTGAAGTATATGTTGTCTTCTAAATCTGAAATGAAAAAACTTAGAAGAAACTAATGTAATTCTCAGAATTAAATTACTAGGTCATAAAAAAATGGAATCTAATAATAAATTTACATGTACTCCTTATGACTCTAGTGTAAAGTTGTTCAAGAACATTGGTGACAGTGTTAGATAATCTGAGTATGCGAACAACATTGGTAACTGACGTTATCTTTTGATTACACTAGACCTGACATTGCATATGTCGTAGGATTACTATGTAGATTTATTAGTAGACTTGGTATGAGCATTGACATGCTATTGAGAAGGTTATAAGGTACCTAAAAAGGACCATGAACCTAATACATTATCAGAGGTTTTCCGCTCTTCTTGAAGGACATAGCGATGTTAATTGAAACACCCTTTTGGATGATTCCAAGGCTACCAATAGATATATTTCCTTGAGTTTGAGATGATACCACTAACATCAGCTTGTGAAGAAGCAGCTTGCTATGATACCCCTTTATGGGAGAGTCTGATACCAGTTGTCTTGATCCATTGTGATAGTACCGCGACTATTACAAATATTCAGAACTGTTATTATAACAGTAAGAGATTGTAGATACACAGTACAGTTAGAGAATACATCTCTTCTGGAGCTGTAAGAATGGATCATGTATGGACTGATGATAATTTAGCTGATCCTTTGATAAAAGGACTAGCAAGAGAGAAGGTATCCAATACCTAGAAAAGAATGGGACTATTGCCATTAGACAGTCACTTATGATGGTAACCCGACCTAATAGAATGGAGATCCCAAGAAATAGGTTCAATGGGTAATAACAAGTCATGAAGTGATGATGAATCATGCTATTATTTTATTTGTGAGTTCCATTCTGAGAGCATGATATCCTAAAGCGATAGAAAGATGAGTTATTTAACTCTTAATGTGTTCTATACTCTATGTAGAGTGGAGTACCTAGCTACATGAGTACTCTTGATAGACACACCTATGTGAATGTAGAAGTGTGGCCGTTTCTTATGAAATTTTAGGCAAAAAATTTCTAGAGCATTCACTATACTGGGATATATGAGTACGGCCGTAATGCTCGAGCTTTTTGACTACACCCTAGAAGTTTTGTGTGTGTAATGTTGTTAGAGATAGAGTTCAAAACTACGAGTTACTCTAGTATAATCTGAATCGTCAACCGTATGTAAAAGTTCAAGTCGAAAGACACATTTATTTATGCACGACCTTATTTTATATTGCTCGATGAGAATGTTTTATTAAATTCAAGTGGGGGATTGTTGTAAATATGAATTTAATAAAGGAGTTATATGTTTTAAATGTGTTGTTACTAAAAAATTCAATTGAGATTTACAAGCTTTGAATGTAAAGTTGTTATAATTTTTGAAAAAATTAATATCAACAATTATTACTGATTTTGAAATTATTTCTAAAATTGAACTGATTCAATGCTATTAATGATCAGATACGTTGGCTCTTGTTTCAACGTTTATAAATTTTAATTGAATTTAAGCTGAAAACGTTTTTAATTATTTCAGCCAATAAATTGCAAAATGTAACATGTTCTCTTTTTGTTTTCTATATAAACCATTTGCTTCTTCCTTTTTTTTGAAATAAATACAGAGAGAGAAAAATAAAAAAGAAGAGGACACAAATAGATTTGTCTGCCGATTTCCCCATTTTTTGTTTTTCTTGTTGTTGTTGTTCTTTTTATTTTTATTACTGAGTTATATTCTTTCTGTGTGAAAAAAAACCAAGAAATTCTTTGAGCAAAAACAAGATCAATTTTCCAGAGCAACCAGTGAGCAGTTTTGCTATAAAATTAAACTGAGAGAGAAAAAACAAATACCGAGAGCAATAATTTTTTTATTCCATGCCGCTATTGTTTTCTTGCTGGGCAACAGCCTTCTTGCAAAATTTTCTTTTTGTTGGATACCGAGCAAATAAAAAAAAAAAAAATTGTGTTGGGTGTGAGTGTACCAATCGGATTTTTGTGCATACCGATTGAGACATAAATTTTTCTGGGCTATTTTATTCTGGAGACAACGGGGCCAATTACTGCAAGCACAATTTCCTGGGCAGAGCCGCGAATCGTCTTAAATAGAGCGACCTAGTCCGCGACTCAACCCAGCTTCATTTCTTTAATTTCCTGGTGAGCGGTAACATTATTCTAATTTTTGCATATTGTTCCAACAGTTTTGTAGAGTCAGATCCAATAGAAACATCTCAAATTGCCTTTTCCTCTATTCCGAGTGTTGATCAAACTGATTCACGGCCCCGAGTAAACTTACATTTTGGTGTAAAGTTGAAAATATAAAATAAAACAAAGGAAATTAATAATAAAGACAACATCTAGGGTTGTTATTTCACACAATATTATTCTAATGATGAATTGATTCTCTTATATATGTGTAATAAATCAGTTTGTTAACCTGTAACACGAAGATATGCAAAAGTCTCTTCCTATGGTCAGATGCAAACACCCAAAATAATCCAATTAATCATATGTCTATGTTAACTAAGTTACCTGAATTCATTAAGTTCAAGTTTCAATTATGGCTACCCCCGCCCGACAGGTATATTCTTATCCTGTAAGGAAATCTACCTAAGAGTCATTTGCCCCGAGTTGAGACCGTGAGTTATTGAATCTAAGGCTGAAACCTAAAATCCCTTCGTCAAGTTCATTTTAAGTTTACCCTATCAATCTTATTAATGGCCAGTTAACAGAAAGCATTAAGTTTAAGATTCAATAAACAAACCAAAATATTGAACATAATATAATTAAATCAATTATTAAACTCATGAATGTTGTGTTTCATCACTTCCCTAGAATAAAAATAAAATGCTGGGGGTTAAAGGATCCACCTTTAATATTTCAAATGTAGAAATCTCACTTTATTATAATATAAAATTATCAGTGTTATCCATGTTGGAGTTGGTGCTCGGCGCGCTAAATTTTGTTTTATTTATTGTAAATACACTGTACATTATATTTTATTATGAATAAAATTAAGTAATTTCCATCAATATAATATTATATATGGTAAAGGCGTAAAAGACCTTAAAATGAATAGTTGTGACATTATTGCAAAAGTGCCGCAATTGTAACTGAGAAATATCATAATATAATTCATTCTTATAATGTTCCTGATCAAGGTTTACATATCTGGTCGGTTAGTAAACCCGTGAGACCGGTACGTTTCGTATATTATAATTGTTCTAATGGTTTGTCTTAGTAAACCATGAGTCTTGGGAGACTCATATAGACACGTAGGTATTTATTGGATAAATACTGAACGACTCATTTAAAATTCCTGATAGATGGTACACCAACGTCAATAGGAATCTTTACGAGTCGAATAACATATTAGCTCATTTGACTTGAGATACCACTGTGGATATGTGAGATATCCTCAAAACTTTGATGATAGTCATGTCAACGATCTTTTAAGATCAAACCTCCACCTGCTCGTTGGGTATAGACTGATACTCACGATATCTTGTGATGTATCCAAAGAGGATGTGTCAGTCCCGTGTACGGGATTTATGTGTCCAATTGGTATTCTTTGAAATCCTTGGCCGAGGTATAATTCGGAAACGAGTTCCGAATAATTATGAAGAATTATAATTATGTCGCGACACATGAATTGTTCATAGCAGAGATTTGACGTTTAATCTATATCTCTGGAACAATTCAGATACCTATGACAAAATGGATTATTATATATGCAATGACTTCGACTTGGTTGGTTCAACTCGATTATCTGTGGTCATCGTAATTTATGAGTGCCTTCCCACTGACGGTTCTGGTCCTTGAAGATTGTAGGTTAATGGTGGATAAGATGGAGAATGTGGTTCATTGAAATATTCCGGTTCATTATACGAATGTATCTGATAGTTCTGCCACCTTGAATTGTAATTGTACTCGTAATGATTGCTAGGGTGGTTACCATTTCATATCTCACATATCTGAATTGGTCGAGCAAATATTGTGTTATTTCTCTCTGACATCCATTGATAGTTGTTGGGCTGCACAACATGAGAAAAACGGACTGTTGCTCTCTGATATGAGGTGTATCTTCACCTCGTAATTCTTTCATCGCCCAATAATGTTCCATTTTCAACCACCTGAAAAATAAAAGAAATAAATAAAAATATAGATAAAAATAAAGAAAATTAGATACAAGTAAAATAGATAGCTTCAAAATTAATAACTCAAGAAAAATAAGTCCCTGATAATGGCACCAAAAACTTGATCGGTGAAATAACACACGTAACGCAAGCGCACGTATAACTCAAGTTGTATAAAAATATTGATCCGTCCATGACTTAATTTCTACTGTTGTTATTAATTATTGATTCTATTTATTTACAGGTATTTAATTAAAGGGAGAAAGGAATGATTGCCGATTGGTTGGTTGAATGTGGATCTGCTAAATAATTAAAAATATAAAATAAAACAAAGGAAATTAATAATAAAGACAACATCTAGGGTTGTTATTCCACACAATATTATTCTAATGATGAATTGATTCTCTTATATATGTGTAATAAATCAGTTTGTTAACCTGGAACACGAAGATATGCAAAAGTCTCTTCCTATGGTCAGATGCCAACACCCAAAATAATCCAATTAATCATATGTCTATGTTAACCAAGTTACCTGAATTCATTAAGTTCAAGTTTCAATTATGGCTACCCCCGCCCGATAGGTATATTCATATCCTGTAAGGAAATCTACCTAAGAGTCATTTGCCCCGAGTTGAGACCGTGAGTTATTGAATCTAAGGTTGAAACCTAAAATCCATTCGTCAAGTTCATTTTAAGTTTACCATATCAATCTTATTAATGACCAGTTAACATGAAGTATTAAGCTTAAGATTCAATAAACAAACCAAAATATTGAATATAATATAATTAAATCAATTATTAAACTCATGAATGTTGTGTTTCATCACTTCCATAGAATAAAAATAAAATGCTGGGGGTTAAGGGATCCACCTTTAATATTTCAAATGTAGAAATCTCACTTTATTATAATATAGAAATTATCAGTGTTATCCATGTTGGAGTTGGTGCTCGGCGCGCCAAATTTTGTTTTATTTATTGTAAATACACTGTACATTATATTTTATTATGAATAAAATTAAGTAATTTCCATCAATATAATCTATATATGGTAAAGGCGTAAAAGACCTTAAATGAATAGTTGTGACATTATTGCAAAAGCGCCGCAATTGTAACTGAGAAATATCATAATATAATTCATTCTTATAATGTTCCTGATCAAGGTTTACATATCTGGTCGGTTAGTAAACCCGTGAGACCGGTACGTTTCGTGTATTATAATTGTTCTAATGGTTTGTCTTAGTAAACAATGAATCTTGGGAGACTCATATAGACACGTAGGTATTTATTGGATAAAGACTGATCGACTCATTTAAAATTCCTGATAGATGGTACACCAACGTCAATAGGAATCTTTACGAGTCGAATAACATATTAGCTCATTTGACTTGAGATACCACTGTGGATATGTGAGATATACTCAATACTTTGATGATAGTCATGTCAACGATCTTTTAAGATCAAACCTCCACCTGTTCGTTGGGTATAGACTGATACTCACGATATCTTGTTATGTATCCAAAGAGGATGTGTCAGTCCCGTGTACGAGATTTAGGTGTCCAATTTGTATTCTTTGAAATCCTTGGCCGATGTATAATTCGGAAACGAGTTCCGAATAATTATGAAGAATCATAATTATGTCGTGACACATGAATTGTTCATAGCAGAGATTTGACGTTTAATCTATATCTCCGGGACAATTCAGATACCTATGACAGATGAATTATTATATATGCAATGACTTCGACTTGAGACTAAAATGTGAGATCATGAGCCAAAGTGAAATTATGGAAAAGTTAAGGGACTAAAATGTAATTTCTAGAAAGTTTAGGGACCTATCTAAAAATTACCATGTAATGCTGACGTGGCTGATTGCTGACGTGGAGGACATATGTCGCTGACTGGATGACACATGGATGCTGACTGGGTTGATGACGTGTCCTGCTGACTGGGCTGATGACTGTGCAGGTTGTGCTGACGTGGCGCTGACTGTACGCTGGTTAGACAGATGACGTGGCGCTGACGTGGCACATTGGGCAGCGCGTGAAGCGCGTGACGCGAGTGGGTGCGCGTGGGGCAGCCTCTGGTTGGCGCGTGCGGCGTGTGAGAAGCCGTCTGACCTCCGATCGATCGTTGGAAAACACCATTGTGCTCGTCTCGCCGTGAGAAATCCGATGGTATGCTCAAAATCGATTTTCGACAACTTTCTTCGGAACCGACTTTCCAAACCGAATCTCTGTTTCCGAGTTTCGGGATCCCAGCGTGGAACCTTAGCTCCTGATACCACTTGTTGTGCTAAAACACACACAATAGAGATGAATTGAGAGAAAACTCTTCTTTATATTACACAAACAAAGAATTACAAAGCTTACAAACCCAAGCTTTACAAAAAACTCTTAAACACTTTACTCTCTATTATACACTCACTTATGAGTTCTGGGATGCTAACAATAGTCCTAAAGGCTCCAATTTATAGTGCCCAAACAGTGTGAACAGTGCCACACGGTTTGCCACTGTTGGATGCAAACTGGAAATGCAAGTTGTGAGACTTTCTTTCTTCATCAACTTTCGGTGCTCCCTTGGCATGTTCTGCATGGTGCATGCAGTTTTATTATTGCTGGCTTCCTCAATGGCTTGCTGTCTTCAACAGCTAAAAATGTCTTGCTGAAGAATAAGGAATCTGTACAAGGGTTTCAATCAGTTTTGTGCCGAAGAAGGGGAGATGAAACTGAACTTACAAGTGAGATTAAGAAATACTTGGCCTCTAGGAGGGAAGTGAAAAAGGCAATCCACAAGACCTTGGGGAATTTGAAAGACATGGAAAACAAATGCTCCTCTTTGATCAATGAGGAACATGTTAGTATGTTGAAAGAGGTTGAAGCAGTCGCCTTCACTGTATTTGAATCCTTGTTGTCCCTTATCTCAGGGACAAAGACTCCATTGTCATTGGTTTCCAAGCTAATCCGCGCGTAAAGAATAGGACGCAAAAAAGATGAAACAGAAATGAATGAATTTGTCTACACTCATGGCTCACAAGACAAGCGAATCTGATAACATTTTTGTTTTGCAAAACCAGCTTAAAGAATTAGAATCTAGCATCCAAGATCTTGAGGAAGGCTTAAAATCCTTGTCTAGGCGTTTGATCAAAGCTAGAATCTCCCTTCCTAACATTCTCAATTATTTGATTTTTACACAATTTTGATCCTGTCATACTTGTAAATGTATGAAGTACCATATGTCTATATATAAATATTAGTGTTTGCCCGTGCCTACGGCACGATATTACAGAATTTACAGAGATTGAGATTATGTTATTTAATTTGTTTATAATGAAATGATTTTATTTTTAAATTAAATAATTTTATTCTTTAATTTATTTGGTAATTTTCATTTCCCATTAATAAATGATTTTATTCTTTAATTTATTTGATAGTTTTCATTTTCCATTTTTATAGAGATTCTATAATGAAATGATTCTTTATCAGTAATTAGATTATAATGAAATGATCTGAGCCGCTAATTAAGCCACATAAAGATAGCATTTGGATACATTATCTCTTTTAATCATAACCATCCGTTACATTCTCTTTCCCCACACCATTGTGCTTTATAATATAGACTAGTGTGTGCCCGTGCCTACGGCACGGTGTTACAGAATTTACAGAAAGATTGAGATTCTCTTATTTAATTTGTTTATAATGAAATGATTTTATTTTTTAATTAAATGATTTTATTCTTTAATTTATTTGGTAGTTTTCATTTTCCTCTAATAAATGATTTTATCCTTTAATTTATTTGGTAGTTTTCATTTTCCATTTTTATAGAGATTTTATAACGGAAGGATTCTTTATAAGCCATTAGATTATAATAAAATGATCTGAGCCGCCAACTAAGCAACATAAAGATAGCATTTTGATACATTATCTCTCTTAATCCTAACCATTGGTTGCCTTCTCTTTCCTCCCACACCATTGTGCTTTATAATATAGATATAAAAAGCTGAACCCGTAAAAATTTTCTCCTTCATCTATAGAGATTCAGCCAATCAACTTTTTTCCAGATTTTATTTCTTTTATATTTCATTAATGCAATAATTTAATTAAACTTTACACATCCTTTACAACCTTTAAAAATGAACCTTATAAAAATAAATTAAAAAAAGGAAGCAGTAAGATTATTGAAGGATGTCATTTTGTCACTATGCAAAAAAATGAGTTACGTATTTAATATCGTGGAGGCATGGATCATGCAAATGCAAGTCATTTATTGATTGAAATTTGTGAAAGCAGCTTGACACTTGTGGACAAATTAATGAAAAATTTACTATAAGCTTAGAATTAATCTAAGTATATTCTAGATGTATAGAAAGCTTAAAAATTTGATTAAAAGTATATTAAAATTTCATAAATTTAACAAAGCGAATATAAGTAATTATTAGAATTTCTTATATTAAGTTTATGATAACGATGTTCAAACTCATTACGATTCATGTCTATTTTTAATTAAATATTTGAAAGAGAATCAATCTTTATTAATATTAGGGGTGAGTGATGAGTGGTATTTATATCACTATTTCCCACTCATTTAACTTAATATTTTGTATAGTTTCTTGAGTTTTGTGAACGTTTTGATGTGTTTTATTGTTATTTTGCAGATAAATAAAGTTTGGACAGCACTGGAGGCAATTTGGGGCAAAACCGGACAAAAATGCGTCAATTGGATATTTTCGTCTTTTGCGCGTCGCGACGCTCAAGCATTGCGCGCCGCGACGCCCAGCGTGAGCCGAAGCTGCTAACGTGCGCCAGGTCAACGGTCAACAATTTGAGAAGTTTTGACTTTGCTAAAATGCGCCGTGCCACGTGTCACCATCACATACCATCTGCTAACATGCGCCGTGCCATGTGTCATCATCATATGCTGCCGACACTCAGACTTGACACGTGTCGCCTCGTCATCAGCCACATCATCGGTCAACAAGTCAACCTTGCCACGCATCGTGCCACATCATCGTCCACGTCAGCAGGTCAACCGAGTCAACTTGCCACGACAGCCTCAGCCAATCAGAACGTGACACGTGTCGCCACGTGTTGCAATCCTATTGTGCCGACAGTTGATCTCAGCCGCCTTGCCACGTCATTGCCACGTCAGCATGACGTCATCAATGACGTCATCACAATAATCGAGAATTAGCCGCCTTGACACGTGTCGCGTGAACAGTCAACCGCCTTGCTACGTGTCGCCTCTTCATCGTGCCACGTCGACAAATCCAGCGTCGCGACGCGCGAACAGTGAAATTTTTGCCTATAAATTCAGCGCGAAATTTCAGATTTGAAGACACCTCTCTCTCTCTTGAATTCTCTCTAAAGAGAGAGTTTCTCTCTCTAGAAATTTTATTTTTTATTTTTTTAGTTTTTTTTAATTTTTTAGTTTTGTAAATAATTTTAATTACTTTTTGTAATAATAGTAATTTAATTTTTACTTTTTTACAGTTTTTACTATTCACCATGATGTTGTAACTTCCTCAGCTAGGGTGAAAGGTAATTCTTCTACTATTGTTATTTAGATTAATCTCCCTTAAAAATAATATATTAACTATTTAAAATATTGACTTAATAAGGGATACCGCTATATTGGTCGGTTGGTAATTTAATTTTAATCTGTTTTAAACCTGATTAATCAAGGATACCGCCAGACTGGTCGGTTGGTAAATTTATTTTTGGTTCCGCCTTAATGGCTGGTTGGACTTAATTTGACTTAATCAGGATACCGCCAGAATGGTCGGTTGATAATATTATCACAAGTTTATATATTATTTTATGGGAGATATCTAAATTAGTAGTAGTAAAAGTAATTCATTTTCCTTAGCATTTTATTTTATTGTATTTTACTTTTCAGCTTTTACTTTATGTCTTTTACTTTTATGTTTTTACTAGCCCTAGTTATGTGTTAGTTTTCTGAGGTTGTGATGACTTTTAATATCACCGGTTTATAAAGGTTTATTTTATAGTTTGGGTAATTTAAAGGTTTATTTATTAAGTCTTAAGCTTAATGCTTCTTGTTGTCTGATCACCAATAAGATTGATATGGTAAATCTAAAATGAACTAGACATAGGGATTTTAGGTTTCAGCCTTAGACTTAATAGCCCACAATTTTCCTTGAGGATATATAACCCTTTAATAGATTTCCTTACAGGATAGGAATATACCTGTCGGGCGGGGGTAGCCATAATTGGAACTTAAACTAAATGAATCTAGGTAATTTGGTTGACATAAACATATGGTTCAATTGGATTATACTAGGTATTTGTGTCTGACCATCGACAGAGGCTTACACATAATTTAGTGTTCCAGGTTAATAAATCAATATATTACCAACTTTAAGATAACCACTTCATCTTTAAAATGATATTAAAAGAAATCACAACCTTAGATCTTTGTGTCTTTTATTTTCTTTAGTATTTTCTTTTATCTTTTTATTTATTTAGCAAATCTACAATCAACCAAATCAATCAAACAATCATCCTCTTCTCCCTCAATTAGATATTTGTAAATCAATAGATTCAATAATTAATAACAACAGTAGGAATTAAGTCCTCGTGGGATCGATATTTTTATACTACTTGAACGATACGTGTGCTTGCGTTATACGTGTGTGTTTACGCTGGTCAGTGAGTAAAACCGGTTTCGGTTCCGGTTCCGCATGGAATCGCAACCTACCCGGAAAAAATCGGTTTCTAAATAAGTGGAACCGGAACCTATCCAATTAAGTAGGGTACCCTATTATTCGGTTTTGGTCCAGTTCCGAATTACCCTATTTATATAATATTATCAAACTTTAAAAATGTAATTATTTATCACACGTGAATAAAATATTACATAATATTCTTGGCAATACAAGTTACAACAACGAACAGCCAAAAAAAAGCAGAAAATACAACAGAAATAGATTGCATAAACAGCAACAACAAAGAGCAGAAACAACAGCAACAAAGAGCAGAAATAACAGCAATAAAGAGCAGAAACAACAACAAAGAGTAGTAGCAGCTAGCAAGACATCTTGAATAAAAACAGCAGCAACAACATAAAAACAGCAGCAACAAAGAGCATCTGCAACATAAAAACAGCAACAACAACAAGGCAGCAACATCAGAAACATCAAAACAGCAGCAGAACAATAGCAAAAATAGCTGCAGAATTAGCAGAAACAGCAGCACAAACACCATCAGCAAAAAATAGAACTAGCAGAAAACCAAAAACACTATCACCAGAAGCAGAACAACAGAAAACAACAGCAAAAACATCTTCCATGAGATGAAACTGCAAGCACATCAACATATTAAAAGAAATCAGAAAAATAGGCCAAACAACAGAAACAAAAATACATAAATGAGGAACTACAGTAGTAAAGAAATGACTCACTCGTAAAATTTCATCATCCGTATCAACATTGATATCACTATCAATAATATAATTATCATCTACAATCGTCAGCCCACTCGCTTCTATTACAAATATTAAATACTAGCTAGTTAGTGTATGCATATAATTAAAAGTACAGAAACATAAAACATAATGCCTTACCTGCATCATATTTTTCTGCATCTTCCATTAGTTTCTCAATATTTATTGGTGTTGGCGCACTCCTTAACCAATCTTGAGTACATATCAATGATTGAACAACTTTTGGAGTTAAACAACTGCGAAATAGATCAAGAACACGACCAGATGTACTGAAAGTCGACTCCGAAGCCACAGTGGAAACGTGAATCGCCAACACATCTCTTGCAATTTGAGAAAGAATCTTCTACTTGAATCTATTACTCTTCCACCAACCTAAGATATCAAGATCTTTCCCACCATCTTCACAAGCTTTTTCAAAGTACTTTTCTAACTCAGATTTAGGCTCCACATCTTGTTCACCTCTTATAAACCTCATCAATTCATCTTGAATATATATGTCATCGTTATTACCACTATCACAACCAAACTCTTCCATCATACTTGAGGTTTGAGATAAACGACTTGTACTTACTTCATAACTTTTGTTGTTACTACCTTTATTATAAAACTCAAATAAACGTTGCAAAACACTCTTCAAGTTTTCACATTTTTCCGCAACATTGTATTATCATTACCAAAAAGTCTCTTATAAAAAAACTTAGCCACATACATTTTATATCTAGGATACAACACAACAGCTATTAAAGCCATAAAGTTTGTCTTATCAACATTTCCATAGTACTTATCAAACTTTTCTTTCATTTTACGATACATACTTTTAACATAAGGATCTGATTCATTTGCCCATTCATTCATGCAAGTGAGGATGGCAACAATATCATGAACATAAGCATTGGATGTGACATACAAAGATCCTGATAATTTTTAGTGACAACAAAGAATTTTTTAAAAATCTTGCCAAAACCTTGGCATTTTGCCAATCTTCCCAAGTGGGAATGCCATCATCACTCTCAAGTTTCCTCCTATAGGCAACAACTTCATCATCCATCCTATCAAATACTTTTTGAAATACAAGAGTCGCCTCTAACATTAAGTAAGTGGAGTTCCACCTAGTTGAAACATCAAGATAAACTTTACAACTACTAGATATTCTCTCTATCTCTCAACACACACTTTAAATTGATGGGCTCTATCTGCAGAACTCCGCACATATCTAACTGCACTACGAATTCGACTAATAGATTTTTTAATTTCAACAAGGTTATCGTTAACAATCAAGTTCAAAATATGAGCAGCACATCTCATATAGAGAAAGTCTCCACCCATAACTAAGTTTGGAAGTCTACCCTTCAAATATGTAATTGCGACATCATTAGAACTAGCATTGTCTAATATAACCGTAGACACTTTGTCATCAATATCCCATTCTTGAATACATGCTTCTACCATTTTTCCTATATCTTTCCCTTTATGACTAGGTATTTCAACAAAACTCAAAATTCTTTTGTGCAACTTCCAATCATTATCAATAAAATGAGATGTGAGACACAAATAACTTAGAGTTTGTACAGAAGTCCAAATATTTGTCGTCAAAGCTATTCTTTTTTAAGGATTTTAAGCATTCTCGCAAGCTAGTCTTCTCACTAACATACACTTTCATGCAATCTCTAGCAATAGTAAAGCGAGAAACAAATTTAAACCGAGGTTGTAAAACATGCACAAACTCTCTAAAACCATCACGCTATACTATAATAAAAGGCAAATCATCTTTTATAATACACCTAGCAAGCATAATACTACAGTACTCTTGATCAAATTTCCATGTTGTAAGAGTATTAGGTTCACTATTACCACACGTCTTGCTTGAAAGTTGTTTTTGCTTCTTATCTATATTATGAGGATAACTAGTGCATCTTTTAAGATGTTTTTTCATTGAAGAAGTACATAATGTCACTTTGTATGATAAAACCTTTCCGCCATAATTGCATTTTGTATTTCACATGTCCCAGTATCTGGATTAGGCAAACGCTCAAAATGATCTCACATATCGGACGCATTTCTGTGAACTCGAGATAACTTTGAAGTAGCATGACTGCCATCATTAACATCCATTTTTTATAGTTGTGAAAAAATTACAACAGGATTATATCATCAATCAATAATAATAATAAAAAATTAGGGACCAAGTTCATCAATTAATTAGCTGAAGCAATTAATTGGCTGATGCAAGAAAATTCCATTAACAGGTCAGCTCCATCATTTCATTTTCAGAACTACAATCAGCTTATGATTACTAAGATGTTAGGAGTTTTGTGGCTGTAGACACTGCATTTTTGCATGATCCCGATGATGAGCCTCGTATGGAGGCACTACCCGAAAAGTTACGGAAGTTGCGAAAAATGAATACCGGAAGGAATGAAAACCTCCAAAATTAGCCCCTCATCGGATTCAGACTCACTAGCCAGCCTCAGATTCACTCAATCAGTTTTTGTTTCAAACCTCAGCCTCGGCCCATCAGCCCCAGCCTTAGACACGCATATGCCCTTGACGCAACCCAGCCTCGGCCCAAGACCCCACACGGCCCAAAACCTTCATCAAATCACTTTCTAATTCAATGAGATTTTGGGATCCCATCCTGACCAATTTAACAATATTTGAGATATCCTCATCACCAAATTTATAAGATTTTATTCCCAAAATAATTTGAGAATATATTCCCCAAATTTCCATGATTTGTTTCCCTATTTGGAGATCCATTCAAATCATTATAAAATGGACCAAATCTTGACACAAAAGGGAGGCATTTCTTCTTATTGTGACGGCAACTTGAAAAAAAAAACCTAGGAAACACATTACCGAAAAACAGAAAACATGGAAACCTCTATTCTTCTTCTTTGGCGGCAACCTTAGGGAACAAAAATAGACAAAAATCGGGAAAGAAAGAAGACATAAAACAACAAAAAATAAGGAGAAAAAGGTAGAAAAAACAACGAAAAAATAAGTAAAAAAACAGAGGGAATCATCGAAGAAAAGGAAAAAATGAGGAGAATTATCGAAAGACGGAGAGATCACCAAAAAACAGAAGCAAAAAAAAATCAGAGATAGTCGCACCAGTGGCAGCAGAAACAGCGAGCAAAGAGGAAGAACAGTTTGAAGCAGAACCAGAAACTGTGAACCAGTGAGCAGAACCAGCAAACAGCGAACCAGAAATAGAAAACAACGAACCAGAAACAGCGAACCAACAACTAGAAATAGCGAACCAGCAACCACAAATCGAACCAGACCTTGAAACCAAGCTTCGATCCTTAGGGAACAAAAATAGACAAAAATCGGGAAAGAAAGAAGACATAAAACAACAAAAAATAAGGAGAAAAAGGTAGAAAAAACAACGAAAAAATAAGTAAAAAAACAGAGGGAATCATCGAAGAAAAGGAAAAAATGAGGAGAATTATCGAAAGACAGAGAGATCACCAAAAAACAGAAGCAAAAAAAAATCAGAGATAGTCGCACCAGTGGGCAGAAACAGCGAGCAAAGAGGAAGAACAGCGTGAAGCAGAACCAGAAACTGTGAACCAGTGAGCAGAACCAGCAAACAGCGAACCAGAAATAGAAAACAACGAACCAGAAGAAACAGCGAACCAACAACTAGAAATAGCGAACCAGCAACCACAAATCGAACCAGACCTTGAAACCAAGCTTCGATCCTTAGGGAACAAAAATAGACAAAAATCGGGAAAGAAAGAAGACATAAAACAACAAAAAATAAGGAGAAAAAGGTAGAAAAAACAACGAAAAAATAAGTAAAAAAACAGAGGGAATCATCGAAGAAAAGGAAAAAATGAGGAGAATTATCGAAAGACAGAGAGATCACCAAAAAACAGAAGCAAAAAAAAATCAGAGATAGTCGCACCAGTGGGCAGAAACAGCGAGCAAAGAGGAAGAACAGCGTGAAGCAGAACCAGAAACTGTGAACCAGTGAGCAGAACCAGCAAACAGCGAACCAGAAATAGAAAACAACGAACCAGAAGAAACAGCGAACCAACAACTAGAAATAGCGAACCAGCAACCACAAATCGAACCAGACCTTGAAACCAAGCTTCGATCCTTAGGGAACAAAAATAGACAAAAATCGGGAAAGAAAGAAGACATAAAACAACAAAAAATAAGGAGAAAAAGGTAGAAAAAACAACGAAAAAATAAGTAAAAAAACAGAGGGAATCATCGAAGAAAAGGAAAAAATGAGGAGAATTATCGAAAGACAGAGAGATCACCAAAAAACAGAAGCAAAAAAAAATCAGAGATAGTCGCACCAGTGGGCAGAAACAGCGAGCAAAGAGGAAGAACAGCGTGAAGCAGAACCAGAAACTGTGAACCAGTGAGCAGAACCAGCAAACAGCGAACCAGAAATAGAAAACAACGAACCAGAAACAGCGAACCAACAACTAGAAATAGCGAACCAGCAACCACAAATCGAACCAGACCTTGAAACCAAACTTCGATCCTTCTGGCGATGACCTAACGCACTTCCGTAAAAACAACTTAAAAGGTAAGACCTGATGGCACCCTTATCATATTTATAGTTCCGGACGTTGCATGCTTGGCTGGACGTGAAATACGTCCGACCGGGTATGCGAAGTCCTACATAAAAGACGACCAAATTTCTGGTCACATTTTTTATTTCTTTGGCATTTTGTTACTTATCCTTTTTTATCAATTTATTCACTTTTATTGTTGTTTTATTATTTCGCCTTTATTTTGTTTATTTTTTGTTCATGTTGATGATTATACGTATATGCATTGTTATCTGTTTTCATGTCTATTCCTTATATCCGTTTACATTGTATTGATGATTATGTATGTTATTATCCCTTGCGGTATATCAGATGGAAACCCAGACGTAAATTCTGTAGCCGAATCCGAATGGACGGTAGTGCGGTCTGTACTTGGGATACAACTCCACGTGCCACTCGGGAAATACTTATATATGCGTGATTAACTCCCCTTTTTGTTTGCTATTTATTTATTGATGTTTTTCCTGCTTTTGATTGTTTATTATAATTCTCGTTATCACATCTCGTGTTTCTTAATTTAATGTACTTTTGGAACTACGTTATTGTGATTATTATTTTGGTTGGGTATGTTATTACATTTTTATTCGCTTTTATGCATGAATTGCATTAAGACTTGATTATACCATTGTGTGAACCCGTCTATTATACTGGCATAAGTAAGAGACCATTTCGAACCCAACGATTTGAGGTCTTCTCTTGCGAGGGGTGAGTACGGCCTTAAATCTTTCCCAATTCACGCTGGGTGGCGACTCCTTTATTCTTCGTTTTAGTCCCCACGGGCTAATCCGTACTCTCTACAGGCTGCGAGCCCAACAGTTTCGTGGTCACCGAACATCATAGGCATAACGGTAAACCCCGCTTCGCTCCTACAGTGGTGACAACCCTTGTCTGATTTATTACTTAGGTATTCCTTTTTAGTACACAGTTGTCTGGTTTCAAGGACACTGGTTCTTCTTTATCTTTGGTCATTTTATGTATCTCGTGAATACAAACCCCAATACATTGATTAGTCAGATATGACTATAAATTCAAGAGTCGTTTTCTTATTACCAGTTTGCTACAACTACAAACAAATTTATGTTGCCTATACCTTCATCATTTCATTAACATGCATGCCTATATCTTCAATTAGACTTCCAAATTTATGTTGTCTCTTGTTAGTTGTTTTCACAGAGAGGAAAATTAATGGAATAAGAAAAATTGTTATCGGCTCAAAAGAGAGAAGTGGTGAAGGTTAATTACCTGAAACAGCAACGCTTGCTAGGGCTAGTGGGAGTGGCGGCGACGACGATGACAGATTCCTAAGAAGTAGTGTAGAGAAATGAGAAGTGATTCAAGTGAACTAAAAGTGACTGAGTGAGGAGAAATGTGTATGTGTGATGCGAATGGGTTTTTAGAGTTGCTGCTTCAGTTTTATCCTTTCAAAAAACGACGTCATTTTGCGAAAATCGGATATCAAATCGGGTATCAATCTGGTTCTACATTCGGTTATCTAATCGGGTATCAAATCCGGTTCTACATTCGGGTATCAAATTGGGTATCGAATCCGATTCTAAATTCGGTTCTGGTTCCGGTTCTATGGTCCGGTTCTGATTCCGGTTATTCTGGAACTGGAACTGTACCGGTTAAAAATCGGTTCCTTCTATTTGGAATCAGAACCGGACCGGTTACAACCGATTCCGGTTCCAAACTCGGATTTCCGGTCCTGTTTCAACTGGTTCCGGGTAGACCCGAAACTGGTGCTCACCCCTGATTAATATGCACAAAAAATCATTATGATTCATGTTTGTTTTTCATTAAATATTTGAAAGAGAATCAATCTTTATTAATATGCACAAAAAAGATTTTGAACGTTTTTTCAAAGATAAAAGGGAAGGTAAATTTAAATATATTTATCTTTCCCTACACTCAAAATAACAATTCATCTATATATAAAGCTGAACTCCTATAAGTTACCACACCATTTACATCACCATTTCCTTTCATTAATTAATTTGGGAGCTAAACTCCTAAAATCCATACAAAATTAATTTAATACGCACAAACACAATTCAAAGAGAATGATTTAGATAAAGAGTTAAAGGGTTCAATGTAAATATTTAATGAATATTTTTATAGGAGGATTTAGATAAAAAAAAATTAAAGGATTCAATGTACATATTTAATGAATGTTTTTATTAAATACATCTAATTTATAAAAAAAAATCAAAAACAGCCAATCCTTAAACATATGAAAATCAACCTCAAACTAAACACATATAACCGCTAGACAACATTCATTAAGGATTAAGCAACAATAAAAAAAAAAAAATTATAAAATAAAGAAGTCTTGTAGTCCAAATAGAGTGGAACTGAATATATATCATCATGTTTACCATCAAGAAAACTCAAGTATTGTAGTATATGTGATTGTTGTGTTGCCCGGTCTGACCAGCATTGTGGGTGGATGACTTGTGTTATCTTAAATTTTTTTAGTTGCTGTATATGTTGTATGTTGAAAATTAACAATTCTTTTAATTTCCGCTGAAAATTATTCGGTGTTGTAGAGAAATGCATAGTGGAGAGAAATACCAAATATTTTAATCAGTGACAATAATTGAGATTTATTACCATATTATGTATTTTTGTTAAAAAAAAAAAGATAATTATTATGTCTATTAATAATGGGTATTCCTGGATTTAATGATATAATTTCTCTCTCCATCCATCCTAAATACTTTTAATTTGATTAATGTATTTTATTGAAACCTTTTAAATCAAAAGAAACCAGAGCATTACGCGGGCACAATACTAGTTCTATATAAGATAATTATAAACAGAAATTATTTCTCTGATATTTTGCCTTTCTTCAATCTCAATATCATTTACTTTTACTTTTGAGTATTGTTAAATGACACTTGATTTTCATTAACCTTCGTACTCAATATATAAGGTTACCCAAAAGAAAAAAAAAATGGAATAAGTCTTATCCGTAATGTTACCCTCTGTTTTTTCGAGAAATAAAAATTGTAGAAAGTGGGAAGTGATATAAGCAGTTATAAAGACAAACGTACGACCCCAAAGGCATCCAAAAGGCAAATGAAAAAACAAAGAGATGGACCAAGAACTTCAAGACAAAGAGATGAGGATAACCAGCTTGAAGTTTAAAAAAAAAAAAAACAAACATAAATTATATGTGGATGCCAAGCATTGGCTCCTGAGCTGCACCTCACAATCCCAAAAAAAAAAAAAGCATCAATAATTTCAGAAACTATAGCATTCATAACAGCTAAATCAGTGAGAATGAGGAGTCCACATGTTTTGGTATTACCTGCTCCAGCTCAAGGCCATGTAATTCCTTTACTGGAGTTTTCACAATGTCTGGCCAAGCATGGGTTCAGAGTCACATTTGTGAACTCAGAGTATGATCACAAACGGGTAATGAAATCATTAGAGGGAAAGTGTGATCTTGGTGACCAAATCCAGTTGGTTTCAATTCCAGATGGAATGGAACCCTGGGAAGATAGAAAAGACACTGGGAAGTTAATTGAAAAACTTTTACTGGTTATGCCTGGGAAGCTGGAGGAGCTCATAGAAGAGATCAATGGTAGAGATGATGATGACCATTTAGATTGTTTAATTGCAGATGGGAATATGGCTTGGTCTATGGAAGTAGCAGAAAAGATGAAACTCAGACGGGCTGTCGTTGGCCTTCATCAGCAGCATCAGTGGCCTTGACATTTTGTATCCCTAAGCTTATTGATGATGGAATCATTGACAGTAATGGTAAGATTCTCTGTCATTTATATATTCCTTACTTTCTTCAACAGACGTCTTGTAATATTCCACGTCATTAGCAAGGATAATCTTGAATTGAACTAGTTTAAAATCATGGGTTTTTCTAACCTAGTAAATGTGTTTTACGTTGTAAAGTCCAATGATAAAAATTGTGATAGATTATGTGACAATATCTACTCGCTTGATGGATCTAGGCTGTTATAAATTGTATCAAAACCAACTCGTGATCCGACGATGTGGACGCTGAGGCTCTTTAATAGGGGGAGAATGTAATATTCCACTCGTGAGAGGATCCTAGATTAGTTTATAAGCTATGAGTTTTCCTAGATTTGTTTTGAATTGTAAAACCCGGACTATGTGCCGAAAGCATACAATATCTACTCGATTGGTGGGCCCGTACTATTACACTTTTGATGTATGTCAAAGTACTGTTTATTTCTGTAATGTATGATTTTCCTTATTCAACTGCAGGAACTATTATCAAGAAACAGATGTTTCAGTTGGCACCAAATATGCCTACAATGAACACTGCCGACTTTTTTTGGGCTGTTACTGGTGACTTAACCACTCAGAAAATTTTCTTCAATTTATTGGTTAAAATTATAAAAGCTATAAAAGTGGCAGATTTCCAGTTTTGTAACTCAACATATGAGCTTGATCCTGGAGCATTTGCCATTGTTCCAGAACTTTTGCCAATAGGACCACTTCTGGCAAGCAACCGTTTAGGAAATCAGCAGGATACTTCTGGCCAGAAGACTCAAACTGTTTGAAATGGCTAGACCAACAGCAACCAAACTCAGTCATTTATGTTGCTTTTGGTAGCATCACAGTTTTTGACCATACTCAGTTTCAAGAATTAGCATTAGGACTTGAACTTTGCAACAGACCATTTTTATGGGTTGTAAGGTCAGATTTTACCAATGATGCAAATGATGCATACCCAAAAGGATTTCAAGAGAGAGTAGCCGCTCGAGGACGGATGATTACTTGGGCACCTCAGCAGAAGGTCCTTAGTCACCCTCCATTGCATGTTTCTTGAGCCATTGTGGCTGGAATTCCACCATGGAAGGCGTGAGTAACGGCGTTCCTTTCCTGTGCTGGCCATACTTTCTGACCAATTCCTGAACGAGAGCTACATTTGTGATATCTGGAAGATGGGATTGAAGTTTGACAGAAATGAAAGTGGGATCATTACAAGAGATGAAATTAAGAACAAGGTGGATCAAGTGCTTGGTGATCAAAGTTTTAGAACTAGGCTTTGGAACTCAAGGAAACAGCCATGAGTAGTATCAGAGAAGATGGTTCCTCTTACAAGACATTTCAGAATTTCCTTAAATGGGTAAACACAACAAAACTCTAGTTACAGGTTGAGTGCCTGAAGCAAAGTTTGTTGCAACCCTCCTGATATGGAATAATTTATTAGCTACTTTTCTTGTGATGGCCTTACCGCAATGACCAGATTTCAATCATGAACGTCACATGTTTATTTCTGTTATCGCTTTCCTTGTTTTGTATTTATTTGGCACCAAATATGCCTGGTGACAGAGTCAACTCCATCCATGCATTTCAAAATTTGCATTTATTTCCAGATCAAATAAATTCAATTCAATAAGGATGCACGAGTGTCGCAACCATTCTGTTCCCAAAAGGGAGTCAAGCCAAACTGGATTGGCATCTCTTGTACTCTTGCAGAGGAGACAGAGTCAATGACACCGTTTAATGCCTTTCTTTTAGCTCACTCAGAAACATTAGTTATTTTAATATTAGCTTATGGAAGATACTAGAGAGATTTGAAGCTAAAAATTAAGATGGGGTGCTGGTGGGAGGAGACAATGCTCAAATGTTCATGTTACTGTTTGATATTTTAAGAGGATGAGATTCCTTTTGTTCCCCCATCTTATGCTTTATATATGAAGCTTATGGCAACCTAATGAAGGCACTGAGCTAGATTGAACTTTGAAAATAAACTAATTGTCTTCTAATTCACAAGAAGAACCAACAATGGCTGCCTCTTACCATATTCGCTCAAACAGCTTTCCCACTAGATCACACCCCCTCACATCAGAAGTTGATGAACAGTTGAGCAGATTAAGGTCTTCTCAAGTTGATTCTACTTCATCATGTTTCTCAATAGGCCAGGAGTTAAATGGCCTTCAAGATTTACATGATTCTGTTGATAAAATGCTTCAATTGCCCCTTGTTCAACAAGCTTTAGCCCAAGGCCAGAATAAGAAATGGGTTGATGAGCTGTTGAATGGATCTTTGAGGATCTTGGACATTTGCAGCATTGCTCAGAATGCCTTGCTGCAGATAAAGGAATCAGTTCAAGGACTTCAATCAGTTTTGCGCCGAAGAAGGGGAGATGAAACTGAACTTACAAGTGGGATTAAGAAATACTTGGCCTCTAGGAAGGCAGTGAAAAAGGCAATCCGTGAGGCATTGGGGGGTTTGAAAGGCATGGAAAACAAATGCTCATCGTATATCAACGAGGAACATGTAAGCATGTTGAAAGAGGCTGAAGCCGTCACCTTGGCTGCATTTGAATCCTTGCTGTCCTTTATCTCCAGGCCAAGGACTCCATCAATGCTACGCGGGTTTGCATTGGTTTCCAAGCTCATCCGACCCAAAAGAATAGCCTGTGAGGAAGATGAAACAGAAATGAACGTGTTTGAGAAGGTGGATGCTGCATTGATAAATAAATCTGATAACGTTATTTATCAGCTTAAAGAACTGGAATCCAGCATCCAAGATCTTGAAGAAGGCCTAGAATCCTTGTCTAGGCGTTTGATCAAAGCTAGAGTCTCCCTTCTAACATCCTAAAACAATTAGATTACACAATTTTGATACCTTTATACTTGTAAATGATTGAAATATACTTCACCTTCATCAATCTCAATATCAGTTTCTTGAACATCAATTCCACTGGCAGAAGAAACTAGCAACTTTTTATTCATGATTTTCATATGGATAAATCTTTGTAAGAAGTAAAAATACATTACTGAATTGGATGACAAGTTAAAACTTTAAACCACCAGAACTTTTTTCCCAATAAATCAATTGTTCAAGTATTAAACACATCTTAGATAATCCATAATTCGTTTAAGGCAAACTTTTGTATGCAATTTTAAAATAGATGTCATAGCTGTCAAGATTTTTATTCTCTCTTGATAGATGATTGAATATTATCAATGAATGCGATTCACATGATAGATTTAAAGCCGCCCTTTAGGTAACGAAAAATGCTCCTGCTGTCTTTGTATTAGGGAGAATTCTGCAGGCATATACGCTTACTAACCTTATAATTTGTTCTAAACAATATGTAATGACATGGAAATTGCACAGCATGAATTGTTTGCACAGCAATCAGCTTAATGGGAATATTTTATAAAACATTTAGCTAGAACTATATTTCACATAATACTGTTCCCTTACATGATATATAGAATAAATTTACGCATCCATGACTTGTCTGCATAGAAGGTGTTGATGGTGGTTTTTCAGAAGACCATTGCCCCGAGGAGGGTTAAGACTTGGAGAAGGAAAAAAAACATATTAAGCCAATATATTGGTGGTTAGATTCGAAGGCCCAAGGGCCCAGAGTGAGACGGGGATTAGAAGAAGGACCTGACTACGGTTATCGAAAAGTGCTCCTTAGAGCAGAGTATGTGGAAGACAATGTAAACATCAGTCCTGACCAGATCATATAGAAGATAAGTTTTTGGGCTCTATTGAGATATCATACGACCCGATCCGATAAGGTCACTTTGTATGACCCCGACCCAATCAAGTTGTTGGAGGAGGAACTTCGAGAAGTACCATCTTCATTGGTAGACCGACCCGAGAAACGAAGATAAAATCATAAGACAACCAATATTAGAGCATATGACAAATGCCCAACCTAGGGAGGAGCGCTTCGAGAAGGCTAATGATAAAGGAAATAAAGCAGCAGTTCCCATTGGTCTTAGCTTCTGACAGCTACCGTATGCCGTTGCAATGACAAAATAGTGGCAGAGCAGAGCTGCCGTAGGCCGCCAAAGGCCCGTACAGTGGCAGGGAAATAAACTTATTTGATTGGTTGAGAAGGTTGTGGAGACGGTAGCTAAAGTTGTTGGAGTTGATGCTTGGAGCGTCAATCCGAATAATGTATTGGACATTATATTTTATTATTTATTAATAAAATAACTATATTTTATTATATATTAATAAAATAACTATATTTTTATTTCAACCTTTACTAATAGTAATATCATTATGCATAAGATTGATATATATAATTATGCTGAGAATGATATCGACCTTAGAATAGTCATATAATAATACTGGATACTGGGTGATCCGATATTGTGATATTATTACTATTATAAACTATTCTTAAAGTAAATATTCCAGTCGTTGGTTTCAGAATAGGGTCGAATTCTTGTGACCTAGATTGGCGCATGTCGTATATTGGAATTGGTGTTTCAATGTTTAACCCAATGTACCATGAGCAATGTAAGCTCGTATAGATACCTAGGTATTTTTTGGAGCGAATACTGAATGACTCACAGGTGATTCCTATTATTTGGAAGTACACACCACCGTCAATAGGAATCTCCTCGAGTCGAGTAGCATATGTGATCCTTTGACTATATGATAGCATTGATTTTATGTGTGATCATTCACACTTTGATGCCATATATGTCAAATATCTTTCATGTTTTGACCACTAGATGTTCGTTGGGTGTGGATCCATGTACTCGTTAATCAAGTGCGTATCAAGATAAGATTCATCGGCTCGTATGTGTATCATAAGTGGTTTAGGTGTCCATGTGAGTAAGTCACGATTCTTAAGACTTTGGCCAAAGCCAATCACCTAAGGTGGATCGCATATATCAGAAATAATGTTCTGATTAGTTGTAAAAAATCATGGACATGTCGACATGAGATGTGCATCTTGGAAACTTGACGGTGTAATCTATGTTTCCTAAGTATATCTTGGATAGCCTACGACGGAGGGATTGTTAAACATATGTGATGACCTCGACTTGTAAAGTTCAGAAAAGGTTGTTCGTATTCTTCGTGAATTTGGAGGTGGCCAAATTACGTACATATAAGCTATGCTTATATGACGAACGTGTCTGGACTTAGAGATATGTAATATTAGGTGTATTTATCTTGATTTAATTGGATTAAATCAAAGTGATAGATAATTGACTAATCCAATTGGTAAACTTGGTCTTGATTTAATTAGATTAAATCAAAGTGGTAGACAATGGTGATTAGTCATACCTAATTATACATATTTGGATAAATTGGATTAACCCCATCTAAAAGTTGATTAGAACTTTTATTAATTAAAAATTGCATAAGTTTTGCCATAAAAGGCAAGCTTTAGCAAGTTTTTAATTAAGCTTGAGCTTAAGAAAGTTAAGCTTGTGAAAGCTAAAACAAGCAAAATTTAGAAATATTAGCATAAGTAAAGGAATTGTTTGGAGAAGCTTTGGAAGTTCTCTAAAATATTTCAATAATGAGAAATCAAGATTGAATCTTGGAATCAATCTTGGAGAAATCAAGATTGGAGCTTGGAATCAAGCTTGCTAGCATTGGAATTAAGATTGGATCTTGGAGTCAAGCTTGCTAACTTTGGAAGTTCTCCAAAATATTTCAACAAAGAGAAGAATATTGGATTTTGGAATCAAGCTTGCTATGTAAGTTTGATCTTCTCCAAAGCTATATTTTCATTAGTGATTTATCATTAGTGAAACATATAGTGATGTATTATGTATTTGATACATAATAACATAGCTTTAAGTTAAAATAAGGCTAATGAATTGTGTATGGATGCTTTGGAAGCATAAACATAATATGCTTGTGATTGGGTTAAAATGTTTATGTTGGACATAAACATAAAATTAGAGTTTGGAACTCTATTTGATAGCTTGAAGTTATGGCTACCATTCTAGAATCACTTGACCACCTTTAAGTGACCTAAAATTATTCATGAGTCATTTCATTGTATGATTCTATTTTAGTTTGTGTTTTGATTCAAAGAAATATATATATATATATATATATATATGTTTGTTGTATAACATGTGTTGGAGTTGGTTTTGAAATTAAAATTTATTTGGGTGATTTTGAAAGTCACTTTGTATGACACCTACCCGGTTGAGTTATTGGAGGAGAAACTTCGAGAAGTATCATCTTCTTTGGTAGACCGACCGGTGAATGAATATGGGATCATATGACGACCAATATTATAGCGTATGACGTAGACCCTACCTAGGGAGGAGCACTTCTAAAAGGCTAATGATGAAGGAAATAAAGTAGTGGTTCCCATTGATCGTAGCTTCTGACAGCTACCACAGGCCGGTGTAGTGACAAAGCAGTGGTAGAGCAGAGCCGTTGTAGGCCGCCAGAGGAGGCCATAGGTCAGTACAGTGAAAGGAAATGAGTTTATTTGATTGGTTGAGAAAGTGGTAGAGATGGTAGCTAAAGTTTATAATTATGATTCAGTGACATTAGCTAACGTCAGAGTCGGTGAAATAGTAGATTTGGGAGCCTATATAAAAGGATAGAAGCCATTTTAGAAAGGATTAGTAATTTTCACATTTTACAACACTTGTAATCTGAGAGCAAACCAGTGATAGATAGAGAAAGTGAGTCGTGTACCTGACCACACCTTGAACCCGAGGGAAAATTTATTATGAGCTATCTCTTTAATGCATCCAATCTTTCTTCTCTTATCTCCCACACTCTTGCCAGTGATTTGCTTCAATACAGATATGTACCACATTCCTCTTTATATAAGCTTTCCCCATTGCTCAAATTTTCTCAAACACTAAGAAAAGGAACAACAAATTAAGTGATCAAACATGAAGAAGGGTTCTGCTTTGATTGTTCTATTATTCATCGCTCTCATTTTTGTTCCTGCTCTAATTTCTGCTAGGCATATTGGCTCCCGATTGTCAACAGTGAGTTTTGTGTCGTGTAGTTTGATTTTGGTCCTGAAATGGGTGAAGTAGAAATGGATTCGACTCTAAAGAGGGTGCTTAAGAGATTATTTTGCAGTAATGGGTGGTCTTAGGGTGTGTTTTGGTCTTTTAACCAGCGAAATTCCATTTCCAAATTATATGATTGTCAATTTTGCATAATGTGACATTAGAGGACAAAGGGAAAATGTCTGGTGACAGGCATCCGAAAATTGGAAATGGAGTGTTGTTGGGTGCACGGACTTGCATTTTGGGTATGTCTCCGTATGTGAAAATCACTAAAACGATAAAGTTCAGAAAACCCCCAATTTTATTTTTGATGTTCCCGAGTAAATAATTTTTGGGTGTGAGTATACCAATCGGTTTTGTGCAAAATCGATTAAGACGGAGTTTTTTTGGGCTTGTTTTATTCTGGGGACGGCGGGACTGACATACTGCTAGCACAAATTTTGGGTAGAGCCGCGAAACGTCCTAAAGAGAGCGACCTAGTCCACGACTCAAGCCAACTTCAATTTTGTATACATAGTGAACGGTAATATCTTTCTTATTTGTGCAAATTGTTCTAACATATGTTATGAAAACAAAAATAGAGCTTAAGCCTAATGAATCATTTTTTCAAATTTTAATATTTTGTATTTAAAATTTCAGTCACTGAAATTATTATTATTATTATTATTAATTCAAAATCAATGCTAACAAAATATGAATCTCCATGTCTGTTGAGCAAACATTGTTATAAAAATATTGAGATGACTTGTTGAGATTTGCAGATGAGATTTTTTATGTTTCCTCCTAGATATATTTCGAATTCATTAACCAAATTGTCTTTCAATTGTGTCAGAAGACTTAACTGATTGTGAACTAAGCTCACCCGATTGTTTTCTCAAATATATGAGCATCTATGCAGATTAAAGGCTATCGAAGCCAGCTCTACCTTAGCAAGCAAGAAATTAAATGGCCTTGCGGATTTGTATGATTTAGTCAACAATTTGTTCTCGTTGCCTCTTACACAACAAGCCTTAGCACAAGAATGCAGTGTGAAGCAGATTGATGAGGTTCTTGATCGGTCTCTTAGGCTTATCGATGCGTGTGGCACCACGAGAGATGCCTTGTTGCAGATCAAGGAAGACACACAAGAACTTCAATCAGCATTGTGAAGATGGAGAGGCGATGAATCCAGGCTTGCAAATGATACTTGAGCTCTAGAGAAGGCAAACAAGCTGATTCGCAAGTCCTTTAACAATTTGATGAGTACATGCACATTATCTTCCTCGGACAATGAAACCATTGCAACAATTAGAGGTGGTGGGGATTATCTCTCTTGACCTACACTTACCACGACAAAATCACAATCAAAGCCAAGTGGCTAGGCCTTGATTTCTAACTTGATGCATAAAAAGCAGGCTGGTTTGTACATTCTCATCGGTCCCAAAGATTCTGAGAATTTGAGTGTGGAGAGTGTACTAAAGATGTTAAGGAATCATAATCAAGCATTAAAGATGATATGATCTAGGGAACCTGGTTGAGGGGAGACATTAAGCACATAAAAAATGCCAAAAGAAGATGTCAAATCTTTCAAAATGGAAAAAAAAAATAGAAATGAGCACGAATGGTTCTGCAATTTGATGAAATATTTTATCTCATATTGGATTTTAAGTTATTTCTTTAAGTCTTATTGAGATATGCACAGGTATGTAAAATGAATATGAATGGAGACAGGTGTTAGTTTCACTCGGCACTATTATATGATAATAGTTTTGTGCATGTGAGATGAGTAAGGGTGATGGAAACATTGAGCAAACATCGGCACAAAAAGATGTTAAGATCAAAACTCAGATCATTTTAGGCATCATTCAGATCTACAGGAGAGATTCCTCATGTCTCCACTCGCGAATATATATACTAAGGACACATGGAGTGCCTAAATCCTGCATCTTGTATTCCTGTGAAGGAGACAGAGTCAGTGCCATCTGTGTATTGCATATTTTATGGTTGACACTTGCAGGCTCATCTGGTTTTTTTTAGTAACCTATATGTTTGATACTTGATAGAATCCAGATTTTGATTCATTGAAAGGAGTTGTAATGAGAAAGCATCCTAAGATTATGTACCGTAAAGAATACGCAACTGGGAAAGCCCTAGTTAATTAGTGTGATGAAGTAATTCAAACAAATAAATTACTGAATTGGATGAACAAGTTAAAACGTTAAAGCTTCAGAACCCTTTTTTCCCAATAAATCAATTGTTCAAGTATTAGACACATCTTAGATAATCCATAATTTGATTATTAGGCAAATTGCTGTATGCAATTTTAAAATAGATGCCATAGTTGTCTCATGATAGGTGATTGAATATTATCAATGAATGAGATTCACATGGTAGATTCAATGCTTCGCGATTTAGGTAATTCTTTGTATTAAAGAATTCTGCAGCATATACGCGTATTAATCTCATAATTTGTTCTAAACAACATGAAATGACATGGAAATGTACAGCATGACTTGTTTCCACAGCAATCAGCTTATCAAGAGGATAGGAGGCTTAATCATTTAGCTAGAATATAGAGCAAATTTATGCATCCATGACTTGTTTGCACAGGCATTGCCTCCAAGTGATAGGCAAGCCAAGCTGGATAGAAGGCTTAATCACTGCTTAATAATCTGTAAAACATTGAGATCCATGCTGATGAATAGTAATGCCATTGAATAATTAGCCACCTGCAAATGTGTCTCATTGGCTAGAGGGGAGACATTGACAAGAGAACATTAGATCCAAATCAAAATCATTTTACTCACAGTTTGTTTCATGTCAATCATGCAACTGGTCGCCCTTCGAATATTAAGCCGCGTGGCTTTATCACAAAGCGAGAACTGCAGTTACAAACAGATTGCAATGCAAGAGAGGCACAAGGTCTAGGAAGTACATAAAATACCATTTGTTTTCTTAATGTTAGGAAAATTATAAGGTTAGTACATGAACTTGTCACAGAATTCACCTTCATACATAGACAGCCAGCGCGTTTTTCATCCATTAGAACATGTGTTAATTGAGTGTATCATGTGAACCTCATTAACTGATATTGACTACTGGAATCTTAACAACTTGGATATCGATTTCAAAATTGCGTACAATTTTCCATAAAGTAATGATGTGGTCTTCATTTTTACTTACTATTCAGTAATTAATGAGATAAAAAGTGGAAAATCTCATGGATTGCTTATGGTAGTAGAATGCTAGTTTCTTCTGTTGGTGCATTAATGAAAATCAAGTATCATGTACAATCATTTAAGCTGTAAAAAGCAAATGATTTTGGGATAGAACAGAGGTGAAATATCACAGAAACAATCTGTTTGTGTATAAAATTCTCTTTCAGCATAATGATACAAGTATATTTCATTCATTTACAAGTATGATAGCATCAAAATTTGTAATCTAATTGGTGAGGAAGTTGAGAAGGGAGACTCTAGCTTTGATCAAACACCTAGAAAAGGATTCTAGGCCTTCTTCAAGATCTTGGATGTTGGACTCCAATTCTTTAAGCTGATTTTGGATGGTATCCAATTTTCTTGTCTTGTGACCAATTAGTGTAGACAATGCAGCATCCACCTCCTCAAACTCATTCATTACTGTTTCATCTTCCTCGCCTGCTATTCTTTTGGGACGGATTAGCTTGGAAACCAATGCAAACCCGCTTAGCTTTGATGGAGTCTTTGGCCCGGAGATGAAGGACAGCAGGGATTCAAATGCACCAAAGGTTGTTGCTTCAACCAGTTTCAACATGCTAACATGTTCCTCATTGACAGATGAGCATTTGTTGTCCATGCCTTTTAAATTTCCCAAGGCCTTCTGAATTGCCTTTTTCACTGCTTTCCTAGAAGCTAAGTATTTCTTAATCTCACTTGTAAGTTGAGTATCATCACCCCTTTTTCTGCGCGAAACTGATTGAAGTCCTTGCACAGATTCCTTAATCTGCAGCAAGGCATTCTGAGCAATGCCGCAAATATCCAAGATACTCAAAGAACCATTCAACAGCTCATCAACCCATTTCTTATTTTGGCCTTGGGCTAAAGTTTGCTGAATGAGGGGCAATTGAAGCATTTTATCAACAGATTCACGTAAATCTTGATGGCCGTTGAGTCTCTGGCATATTGATGAAGATGATGTAGAGGCATCTTGAGAATAACTTAATTTTCTCAAATGCTCAGCAACTTCAGAAATGAGCGGATGCAATCTAGTGGGAAAGCTGTTTGAGCGAGCATGGAAGAGGCAGCCATTTCTCTTTCTGCTGTGAATGAGCAAATTAGAAGTTGATTGTCAAAATTCAATCTGGCTCTTTGCCTTCATTTGATTACCATATGCCCTCATATAAATGATGAGATGAGGGGAACAAGAAGAATCTCATCCTACTAAAATATGAAATACTTAAATGATTTTGATCTTGATCTAAACATTATATCAGCTAATTTTTATGCATTGTCTCCTCTTACCATCCATCTTATTTTTAAGCAATAAGTTATAGTAGTATCTTTTTAAAAGCTAATACAATATTTATTTTTTCTGAGTGATCCATATAATATGCAATACATGGATGGCCATTCACTGTGTCTCCTCTGCAAGAATACAAGAGAGGCCAATCCAGTTTGGCTTGGCTCCCTGTAGGAAACAGGATGGTGGTGACGCTCGTGCATCCTTATCGAATTGATCTATTTGATCTGGAAATAGAATTTAAAATGTGCTATGCATGAATGGAGTTGACTCTGTTACCTTCAATAGAACAGAAAAGAAGCAACACAGCTTGGCTTGCCTCCTTGTAGGAAATAGGATTGCTGTTGATACTCGCGGGCTCATCTGGTTTTTTAGTAACCCATATGTTTGATATCTATTTGTTGGTTGTGCCAGAAAGTCAATTTGCACCGAAAGCAAACTTGACTTTCTTGGCCATGATTGCTGTAAGAGGAAGACAGCAAATGTGTTGCTGTGTAACAAGCTGGCAAACCGCGTGACACTGGTCACGCGGTTTGCTCAGCTATAAAATGAGAGCCAAGTTTCAGTTATCATCATCCCAAATGAGTGAGAGTTGTATAGAGAGAAGTGAGAGGTTTTTGTGAGTTTCTTTGGTTGTAAACTTGTTGTATTATTCTTGTAGTAATAATACGAATTTCGGTTTTTCCTCAAATACTTCCTAGAGTGATCGTGTTTTCACAACAAGTGGTATCAGAGCTTTGTTTGACATTGGGATCGAAAAACCGAAGAACGGAGCTTGGTTCGGAAAATTCGAGTTCCGGCAAAGTTGTCAAAAATCAACTTTGAGCACACCATCAGCTAGTTCACGTCGAGACGAGCACGGTGGTATTTTCCGGTGACCGAAACGACGTCCCAGAATCCCTCACGCGCCGCACGCGCCGTCCAGAGGACTCTTCACGCGCCCCCACTCGCAGCACGCGCCTCACGCGCGCCAGAGGTTGAAGACGATCCGCGTCAGCATCCACGTCAGCGACACGTCAGCGACACGTGTCAGCCACGTCAGCATTCGGGTCCCACACTGCCACGTCAGCTTGCCACGTCAGCACGCCACGTCACCTTGCCGCGTCAGCTGCCACGTCATCTGCCACGTCAGCAAAGCGGGTCCCATCTGCCACGTCAGCACTGCCACGTCAGCAGCCTGGTAAATTTCATTTAGCCCCCTGAAGTTTTGAAATTTACAGTTTTGCCCCAGAACTTTTAGGAATTTACAAATCAGCCCTGTATCGGATTTAGACCAACGAAGTGTCTATTCCACCATTTTCGACCGTTCCGGACGCAACGGTGACCTCGGATTTGTGAAATTCAGTCCCGATTTTAGGGTATTCCCATTTTAAAATTTAAAACTTAAAATGGAGTTGGAGGATTCTCATTCTGGTGCAATGATTAAGTTGGCTGCCACTAATTACTCCCTATGGAGACCTAGGATGATAGATTTTTTACATTGTAAAGATCTGTTTGATGTCATCGAGTTTAAGGGAGAGAAACCAGAGTCTGTTAAGGAGTATGACTGGAACAAACTCAACAGCAAAACTTTGGGACAGATTAGGCAGTGGATTGGTCATAGTGTCTTTCACCACGTAGCACAGGACACAGATGCTTATGAAATGTGGAGGAAATTGGAAGACATGTTCCAGGCTAAAACAGCTCGGAATAAGGCCTTAATAATGAGGCGATTGGTGAATTTGAAGCTACGGAGTGGAACTTCCGTTGCAGAACACACCAACGAGTTCCAGAGCCTGGTGAATCAGTTGTCTGCAGTAGACATGCAGCTGGCAGACGAAGTCCAAGCCCTCTTGTTACTCAGTTCTCTACCTGATAGCTGGGAGACTCTGGTGGTTACTCTCAGCAACTCAGCTCCAGGAGGCAAACTTACCATGCCTATGGTAAAGGATGCTTGTCAAATGAAGAAGCCAGAAGGAAAGATGTGGGTCAGATCAAACAGAAGCCCTTGTCTCGGAGCAACGGGGAGACAACAGGAGAAATATCAAGGTGGGAGAAGAGGCAGAAGCAAAAGCAGGGGCAGGTCCAAGGACGGGAAAAAGACATACAAGTGCTTCCACTGTGGCATAGAAGGCCACTTGAAGAAAAATTGCCGGAAACTGCAACGGGAGCAGGGACAAGGCAATAACCAGCCGAATAAGAATGATGCGGAGACACTAGTAGTTACTACGGTGGATGTAGCTATATGCTCCGGCCAGGAAGAAGCATGCCTTCACACCGCAACTCAGGATGTCGAGTGGGTGGTAGATACTGCAGCATCCTACCACGTCACTCCTCACATCCTCACAGGGATTTCTTCACAACATACAAAGCAGGAGACTTTGGAGCAGTGAAGATGGGGAATACCAGTTCTTCTCAGATAGTGGGAATTGGTGAAGTACAGTTGCGGACAAATGCAGGGTATACAGTAACCCTGAAGGAGGTCAGACATGTTCCAGAACTTCGGCTCAACTTACTCTCGGGAGTAGCCCTTGACAAACAGGGTTATGCTAACCACTTCAGCAACGGCACTTGGAGGATGATAAAAGGTGCCATGGTCATCGCCCGAGGACATATATGTGGAACTTTGTATAAAACTCATGTGAAAATCTGTGCAGAAAGTCTAAATGTAGCTGAACGGGAGGCTTCTCAGAATCTGTGGCACCAGAGACTCGGTCACATGAGTGAAAGAGGGTTGTCTACCTTGACAAAGAAGGATCTAATCACCGTCTCCAGAATGCTACTCTGGATCCTTGCAATCACTGTCTATTCGGTAAGCAACACAGAGTCTCTTTCAATTTCTCTTCTACGAAGAAATCAGAGTTACTTAGTCTGGTGTACTCTGATGTATGTGGTCCCTTGGAGGTGAACTCATTGGGCGGTAACAAATTTTTTCTGACTTTTATTGATGATGCTTCTCGGAAAGTTTGGGTGTATTTTCTGAAAACAAAGGATCAGGTCCTGGATTATTTCAAACTGTTCCATGCCATGGTTGAGCGTGAAACAGGGAAGAAACTGAAGTGCCTTCGTACAGACAATGGAGGCGAATACACTTCCAGGGAGTTCGATGCCTACTGCGGAAGTCATGGTATTCGACACGAGAGGACTGTTCCACGCACCCCACAACACAATGGTGTCGCTGAAAGGATGAACCGCACCATTATGGAGAAAGTCAGAAGTATGATCAGTATGGCCAAGCTGCCAAAGCCATTCTGGGGAGAAGCTGTTCGTGCCGCCTGCTACCTGATCAACAGATCACCATCGATTCCGTTGAACTTCGAGATTCCGGAGAAAGCGTGGTCTGGTAAGAATCCCTCATATTCTCACCTCAGAATATTTGGATGTTTAGCATTTGCACATGTATCCAAGGAGCTCAGACAGAAGCTCGATGCAAGGACTACTCCATGCATCTTCATAGGCTATGGAGACGAAGAATTTGGATACAGGTTATGGGACCCGAAGAAAGAAAGGTCATCAGAAGCAGAGATGTAGTGTTTCTTGAAGACCAGACAATAGAAGACATTGAAAAGCCCAAGATGCCTTCTAGAATCAGTGCCGATAATGTTGATGAAAATCCAGACACAACCCCAGCACCAACACCAGTGGCCACAGATGATGATGGGCAAGACATACCAGAAGCAGAACCAGAGGAGGAAGGAGGTATTGAGCAGGGGGAGCTGCAGCCTGCTCCATCAGAGGCTTCGAGTTCATCCACAGATCCAGATGATATCAGACAGCCAGAACCTCCAGTACGAAGATCCGAGAGAGGCCGGATTCCATCAGCCAGATACTCAGGATCAGAATACATTCTGCTAACTGACGAGGGGGAGCCAGAAACCTTCAACGAAGCAGTATCTCATAAGGACAAAGACAAATGGCTGCACGCAATGCAGGATGAGATGGAATCTCTGCAGAAGAACAACACTTATGAGATAGTCAAGCTCCCACATGGAATGAAAGCACTGAAGAACAAATGGGTATTCAAGCTCAAAAAAGATGGCAGCGGGAAAGTGGTGAAACACAAAGCTCGGCTAGTGGTCAAAGGATTCCTACAGAAAAAGGGGACTGACTTTGATGAGATTTTTTCACCAGTGGTAAAAATGGCTTCAATCCGAGTCATCCTAGGATTGGTAGCCAGACTGAACTTGGAGCTTGAACAGATGGATGTCAAAACAGCATTTCTTCATGGTGATCTGAATGAAGAAATCTACATGGAGCAGCCAGAAGGATTCAAGGTTTCAGGCAAAGAAAACCTTGTTTGCAAGCTGAAAAAGAGCTTGTACGGGCTCAAACAAGCACCGAGGCAGTGGTACAAGAAGTTCGACTCATTTATGGTGGGTCAAGGCTACAAAAGAACTGCAGCAGATCAGTGTGTATACATTCAGAGGTTTCCAGATGGAAATTTCGTTGCTCTTCTACTGTACGTAGATGACATGTTGATTGTTGGACAAGAAGCAACGAAGATCAGCCAACTGAAGAAGGAACTCTCCAAGGCTTTCGACATGAAAGACTTGGGACCAGCTCAACAGATTTTGGGAATGGAGATTGTTCGTGACAGACAGAACAAGAAGCTGTGGCTTTCACAGGAGAGGTATATTGAACGGGTGATCAAAAGGTTCAATATACAGAAAGCCAAACCAGTCAGCGTTCCGCTAGCGCACCATTTCAAACTGAGCAAGAGTTCGTGCCCCTCATCCAAGAAAGAGATAGAGGAAATGTCAGCAATTCCATATTCTTCAGCTGTTGGAAGCCTAATGTATGCAATGGTATGTACCAGGCCAGATATTGCACACGCAGTTGGTGTAGTGAGCCGTTTTCTCTCTAATCCTGGAAAACAACACTGGGAGGCAGTCAAATGGATTCTCAGGTACTTGAAGGGTACAACGAAGTTTCGTCTGTGTTACGGGGGAGCTGATCCGATCTTGGAAGGCTATACAGATTCAGATATGGCAGGAGATCTTGATAGTAGGAAATCTACATCAGGATTCATTTACACTTTTGCAGGGGGAGCTGTGTCATGGCAGTCAAGATTGCAGAGGTGTATAGCATTATCCACAACAGAGGCTGAGTACATTGCCATAGCTGAGGCAGGAAAAGAAATGTTGTGGCTAAAGCGGTTTCTCCAAGAGTTAGGGATCAGACAAACAGACTACAAGATACACAGTGACAGTCAGAGTGCTCTGGACTTGAGCAAGAACTCAATGTATCATTCCCGGACGAAACATATTGATATTCGCTATCACTGGATACGCGAAGTGATGGATCAACAACTGCTGAGACTAGTGAAGATCCATACAGATGAGAATCCAGCCGACATGTTAACAAAGGTGGTTTCCCGAGACAAGCTAGAGTTGTGCAGAGACGCAACCGGGATAGCTTACAGATGATGTTTTTTCAGATACCTAGAACTACGATTGGCTTGATCCCGATTCAGGGTACGTAGGCAGTCATTCAGATGCAGCCAGGGGAGGATCCTTTTGGAGGATCCGATTTGGATGATTAATGGTCGGCTCAGATTCGGAGAAATCTTCACCGAGGGGGAGATTTGTTGGTTGTGCCAGAAAGTCAATTTGCACCGAAAGCAAACTTGACTTTCTTGGCCATGATTGCTGTAAGAGGAAGACAGCAAATGTGTTGCTGTGTAACAAGCTGGCAAACCGCGTGACACTGTTCACGCGGTTTGCTCAGCTATAAAATGAGAGCCAAGTTTCAGTTATCATCATCCCAAATGAGTGAGAGTTGTATAGAGAGAAGTGAGAGGTTTTTGTGAGTTTCTTTGGTTGTAAACTTGTTGTATTATTCTTGTAGTAATAATACGAATTTCGGTTTTTCCTCAAATACTTCCTAGAGTGATCGTGTTTTCACAACATATTTGAGTTTAATTGTTTATCTCAGCCGATGTGGGATATTTTCCTCAACATTCCCTCTCACGTGCAAACCGGTCTTTTGCCTGGTTCATGTCACGTGGACAGGTAGTGTGGGCCCACCCGTGCATGAGTGTGGCTCTGATACCATGTTGAAATTTATGGGCCTAACTCAACCCAAAAACCAGCTTGAGAGTTGAGGATTGCCCAATGTTTATATTTTGAGTTTAATTGTTTATCTCAGCCGATGTGAGATATTTTCCTCAACACATGTCTATCATTTTTGTTTTCTGATATTATGAATGGACATAGCTAGTCTACTTTCCAATCTTGCTTGCCTCTTGTTCATAGTTCATTGCTTTTTGAGCATGAGAATGCAATTAAATTCGATGAGAGTCTTCAATTACTATCATGCCAAAGATAGTAGGAATCTGGGCGGCTTCAAGACTGAGATATAACAAGCTGCTAAAAACAAGTGGCCTCAAAACTTGGTCTCTAAACTTTTGTGTATATATATGTGAGTCACATTTGCATCTGGCTAATAATTCAATGGCATTGCTATTCATCATCAATGTTTTACAGATAATAAAACACAGTGATTAAGTCTGCTATCCAACATGGCTTGCTTCTTCCTTGGAGGCAATGCCTGTGCAAATAAGTCATGGATGCTTAAACTTATTATGAAGTTAGTACGCGTATTGCTGCAGAAATAACCCTAATACAAAGACATCCAGAGCATCTTTCATTACCAAATCCGTGAGAAATGAGTCTACCATGTGAAGATAATTCATTGAAAATAATCAAACATCAAAACAAGAGACAGTAGGAATCTTGACAGTTATATTTAATGTGCATACACTTTGCCTTGAACAAATTATTGATTCTTCAAGTGTCAGTATTTTAAACCAATGATTTAATGCGAAAGCCATGGGGATTTATTATCTTTTGAATCATTTACTGTTTAGTATAACTTGTTCATCCAAGATAATAATTTTTTTTTTTAACTTCATCCTTGGTAAATTGCAATATCAAGTATCATCTAGCAAAGCAATACTAAGAAAATGATAATGAGATAGAAGAAAGTTGAAATATCATAGAAATCATATGTTTATGTATATTATTTTCTTTATATAGAAAGATACAAGTATATTTGATACATTTACAAGCACAACATCAACAAAATTATGTAATCTAATTGTTTAGGATGTTGAGAAGGGAGACTCTAGCTTTGATCAAACGCCTAGACAAGGATTCTAGGCCTTCTTCAAGATCTTGGATGCTGGATTCCAGTTCTTTAAGCTGATATTGGATGCTATCCAATTTGATTGTCTTGAGATCAATTAGTCTAGACAATGCAGCGTCCACCTTCTCAAACTCATTTGTTTCTATTTCGCCTTCCTCGCAAGCTATTCTTTTAGGGCGGATTAGCTTGGAAACCAATCCAAACCCACTTAGCTTTGATGGAATTCTTGGCCCGGAGATAAAGGATAGCAGGGATTCAAATGCAGCCAAGGTGACGGTTTCAATCTCTTTCAACATGCTAACGTGTTCCTCATTGATCGGCAATGAGCATTTGTTTTCCAAGCCTTTCAAATTCCCCAAGGCCTTATAGATTGTCTTTTTCACTGCCTTCCTAGAGGCCAAGTATTTCTTAAACTCACTTGTAATTTCAGTTTCATCACCCCTTTTTCTTCGCAAAACTGATTGAAGTCCTTGTACGGATTCCTTAATCTGCAGCAAGGCATTCTGAGCAATGCCGCAAATATCCAAGATCCTCGAAGAACCATTCAACAACTCATCAACCCATTTTTTATTTTGGCCTTGGGCTAAAGCTTGTTGAAAGAGAGGCAATTGAAGCATTTTATTAACAGAATCATGTAAATCTTGAAGGCCATTTATATCATGGCCTAATGATGAAGTAGCAGCAGCTTGAGAAGACCTTAATCTTCTCAAATGCTCATCAACTTCTGAAGTGAGTGGATGTGATCTAGTGGGAAAGCTATTTGAGCGAATATGGTAAGAGGTAGCCATTGTTTTTTTCTTGCTGTGAATGACAAAACTAGAAGCTGATTGTCAAAATTCAATCTAGCTTTTTGCCTTAATTTGGTTACCATTTGCTCAAAATATATATCATGAGATGAGGGGAACAGGAGGAATCTCATTCTGTTAAAATATGAAATAGTAACATAATTTCGATCTTGATCTAAACATTATATCCGCCAATTTTATGCACTGTCTCCTCCCACCAACTCCCCATCTTATTTTTTTATCTGCAAATCACATTAGCATATTCTCAAATGCTAATACTATATTAATTAAGGTTTCTGAGTGATCCATTAAATATGCAATACACGGATGGCATTGACTCTGTCTCCTATGCATGAATACAAGAGAGGCCAATCCAGTTTGGTTTGGATCCCTGTAGGGGAAACAGGTTGGCAGTGACACTCGTGCATCCTTATTGAATTGATCTATTTGATCTGGAAATAGAATTTAAAATTTGCAGTGCATGAATGGAGTTGACTCTGTCACCTTCAATACAACAGAAAAAAAGCAATACAGCTTGGCTTGCCTCCCTGTAGGAGATAGGGTTGCCGTTGACACTCGCGGGATCATCAGGTTTTTTAGTAACCTTTATGTTTGATACCTATTTGTTAGTGTTTGTTCATGCATAAATTTTCATATGCTTGTGATGTCCGATCGAATGAAGCAAGTTTATGCAGATTTCCATCAATGTTCCATGTCTATCATTATTGATTTCTGATATTATGAATGGAAATAGCTAGTCTAGTTCCAATCTTGCCTGCCTCATGTTCATAGTTCGTTGATTTGAGAATGAGAATGTAATTATAACAAGCTGCAAAAATCAATAAGCCTCAAAACTTGGTCTCTAAACCTTGGTTCTTAACCTGCAATTGACTTGGGAATTTACCATTTGAAGTTCATTCATTGATAATAATCAAACATCAAAAAAAGAGACAATATGAACCTTGCAATTACGATATCTAAATTTATATCCTATGATGTAGATTTAGCCTCCTCCTCCATCCTCCTTTATCATCTTGACAATCTGAGAAGCTACTGTCTTGGTCTTAGTAATGCTTTTCCTTGGACGCATTGGATATGAATAAAGGTATTTCATCAGTGATCTGTAAACAAACTCTTCTCCTTGCCCATCTGGTTTATGATGCATGGTAAAACAATAGCTTCACTGAAAGACCAAAAAAAAAAGACACATCAAGCAATCATAATCATATATATGTATATGCCACATTCTTAAAAGAAAATAAGCAATAGAATCCAGATTTTGATTCATTGTTAGGAGTTGTATTGAGAAAGCATCCTAAGATTTTGAAAGTTTGAAATTAAGACTTTGCATTTATGAACCTTAGAGAGTAAGCAACTGGGAAAGCCCTGGGGAATCAATATGATGAAGCAATAGAGAGCAAATGCTTTACTACTGATATAATGCTTTACTGCATTATGTATTTATACCATGTGACTGGATAATCAAAACTCTTCAATGTCAAGGTAATTAATAGCAAGTTTTATTGCTTTTTAATTAGTTTTTGTGGGAAAATGAACAGCATTGTTTTAATACATGGTGATCAACTTCCAATTAATATAATAGCATCAGAGGCAGTCTCCACTCATATTGGGAATAGAGAATTTGAAATTTTATCATCTATATAAAGTTGTTTCATTTGCCTTGTTGACTGAATGATGACTTAATTTTATCTCTATTCGTTAATTAGGATAATTAGTTAGGTATTAAGTGTACTGTACTTACCAACAAATTTCATTAACATGATGCTAATTTCCAATCGTTAATACTTTTTGGAAAGTGAAATTTCAAATTCCCCATGTTACTTAATAAATGACATGTAAATACTTTTAATGCTTGTGCTCTCTCTTCAATAAAACGGTAAATAACAGGATTCTTGATAAGATAACAGGAATGATTTAATGGGAATTTTTTTTCGATCTTACTGTTTAGTTTAATCTAACTTGTTCATCCAATTTATTCATTTATTTTTACTTGATCCAAGGTAAATTGAAAATCAAATATCATCTAGCAATACCAAGAAAATGATAATGAAATATCATAAAAATCATCTGTTTATTTTCGTTCTATAGAATGATACAAGTATATTTCATATTTTGAACATCAAAATTGTGTGATCTAATAGTTGAGGATGTTGAGAAGTGAGACTCTAGCTTTGATCAAACACCTAGACAAGGATTCGAGGCCTTCTTCAAGATCTTGGATGCTGGACTTCAATTCTTTAAGCTGGTTTTGGATGCTATCCAATTTGCTTGTCCTGTGAATTATTAGTATTGACAATGCAGCATCCATATCCTCAAACTCATTTGTTTCTGTTTCATCTTCCTCACATCACATGCTATTCTTTTGGGGTGGATTAGCTTGGAAACCAATGCAAACCCACTTAGCTTTGATGGAGTCCTTGGCCTGGAGCTAAAGGACAGCAAGGATTGAAATGCAGCGAAGGTGCCGGTTTCAACCTCTTTGAACATGCTAACATGTTCCTCGTTAGTTGGCAATGAGCATTTGTCATCCATGCCTTACAAATTCCCCAAGGCCTTGTAGATTGCCTTTTTCACTACCTTCCTGGAGGTTAAGTATTTCTTAATCTCATTTGTAAGTTCAGTTTCATCATCCCTTCTTCTGCGCAAAAATGATTGAAGTCCTTGTACAAATTCCTTCATCTGTAGCAACGCATTCTGAGCAATGCTGCTAATATCCAAGATTCTCAAAGATCCATTCAACAGCTCCTCAACCCATTTCTTATTCTGGCTTTGGGATAAAGCTTGTTGAACAAGGGGTAATTGAAGCATTTTATCAACAGAATCATGTAAACCTTGAAGACCATTTAACTCATGGCCTATTGATGAAGATGATGAAGTAGAAACAGCTTGAGAAGACCTTAATCTTCTCAAATGCTCATCAACTTCAGAAGTGAGTGGGTGTGATCTTGTGGGAAAGCTGTTTGAGCGAGTATGGTAAGAGGCCGCGGCCATTTTATTATTTTTCTTGCTGTGAATGAGGAAACTAAAAGTTGATCATCAAAATTGATGAGATGAGGGAACAAGAGGATTCTCATCCTCTTAGAATATCAAACAGTAACATGATTTTGATCTTGATCTAAAACATTATATCAGCTATATTTATGCATTGTCTCCTCCTATCACCAGCTCCCCATCATTTTTTAAAGCTTCAAATCTCACTAGCATTAAGCTAATTCTTTATAAAATAATGTATCTGAGTGATCCATAAATATGCAATCCGTTGACTGTGTCTCCTTTGTAAGAATACAAAAGAGGACAATCCAGTTTGGCATATATTTACACACACCACACCACACCATGGGAGAGTGTCTTAGCTTGACTTCATCAGCAAATTCGCAAAACCAACATTGAGAAGATGGTGAAACTATTCATCAAGAATGTGGCAAAATGATAGATAATTAGATGGAGAAATAGAAAACCATCAGAGTTTCAACTTAGAGGATTTGGTGTTGATTACACAAACTTCCTTTATCACTGAGTAGTTTTTAGGGGCCCCAGCTGGTGATGATCCGGTCTGTTTCTCTCTATCGTCTCACAGGCCATGGTGATAATGACAATGAATGATGAAAAGACACAGCAGAAAGTATTTAGATTCATTAGACGTGTATTTAGATTCTGCTGAAATGGCACCAACTTAAAGGGATCAGACATTTGTTTATATTATTCAAAGAAAAATGATATTTATACTAAGAGCAGGGAGACAAAAGTGTGACAAAATTCAATTACAGGTACAGTCGATGGTTAAATTTGTTACTTTTCTGGGGACCCTTTTCCTGTTGAATTTGAATATTGTTGCTACTAATCTGTATTTCACATGAAATTTGTGATTGTATCTTTGCATATTTGTTCATGTTTTTCAAATCTGGGGAAAGTACATTGAGAGGCAATGCCATGCACTGCTCAAGTCTAAGAAGAAGAGATTGTTGCAGCGAATAAATTATGAATATGATGCCATAAATGTGCTTCGCGGAGAGAGAGTAAAAGGATATAATGGATTACATCTAATAAAAAAAAAAAAAGAAGCTTTAAATAAATTTTGAAGTGCATATTGATGAGCAAGTTATAACTAATAAAATCTTCAGTACAAAAAATGAGAGATTCTTGGAAACGGACCGGGTTAGTCCGGGGCCCAGATTTTGTTAGGCCAAGCTTTAAAAAAACAATTTTTTATATTTTTTTTTTAAAACATTAAATTTTATAATATTTTTTTTAATGTTTAACAGTTATTGGATTGAACCTTAAAAATTTATATATTTAAAATAAATTTATAAAATTTAGAAATGTTACTATTAATAAAATTCTAACTCTGAATTTTCTACCACCCTAATTCATTTTCTGCTGACATCACAAATACTAGCATACTTTTCATATGTTTTATGCAATGTTTTCAAAACCGGACAAGGATTGAATCGATGATGTAAAAAATTCAATGGGTCACTGGTTCAACCGTATCCAAAAAATGGGCAAAATCAGCTTACATAATAAATAATTTTATTTAATAAAAAAAATTAAAAAAAAAAAAAACCAAAAAAAAAAAGTTGACCCGATTCGGTCCAATTTTTACCGATTTTGCCAGTTTTGCAGTTTTTTATCTGACCGGTTTTTTTATACTTGGCCGGACCGGAATCACGGCCAACACCCGATTCGAATTGGTCAAACAAGCTGGTTCGGTCTGGTCCGGTTATGAAAACTATGGTTTTATGAGCACAAATTGCAGAAAACATAATACTTACGGGCCAGCAATGAAAATTATACACTTTATTGCTTTGGTTACAGAAATTGTTGGATTCATCAATTAGGCACAGAAAAATGGCCAAATTTGAGAGGTACTGATTTGATTTGCTGCAAAATGAACACACAATGCAATTCTATTTGGTAATGAGGTAAAACTACACACTTACATTGATAGAAGAATTATCTCATTCCCACGGGTGGTTTCGCTCTCCTCTAGCCAAGTTAATTTTACACATTTGCAGGACATTGAAGGGTATCAGTAGCTCATGTCGGCATAGTTTGCAATCTTATGCGCTTGTATTTTTGTTCGGTGTTGAAACGTCTAGCGCTCTCTGTCAAGCCTTTAGATAAAAGCAGCTTCAATATGTCAACCCCTTCTTGTAAAGCAGTATCAATCTGGTCAATGACAGCATAGAATATTATTATGCAGTAGAAAATAATGTCCTGGTAATTACTTCGATAGAGATCACAAGAAACCCAGTTCAACGAAGATATGAAGACTATATGTTGTGAAAAATATATATTAAAACAAATTAGTAAAATAATGCCCTATTGCTATATGGCACACATAAGAGATGCGGCTAATAAAATTCGAAGGAAGAGCAAACACTCACAAAACAAGTCGAAATGACAAGAAACCCAGTTCAACAAAGATATGATGACCATATGTTGTGAAAAATATATCTTAAAACAAATTAGTAAAATAAAGCCCTATTTCCATATGGCACACAGAAGAGATGCGGCTAATAAAATTCGAAGAAAGAGTAAACGCTCTCACAAAACAAGTTTCAAGGTGACAACCAGAATAATTTAGCTATATGAAGATTCAATAAGCATTCATATCAAATAGAAGATCCGAACTCGATGTATCCATTATCTCAACAGCAAATGGTTGTTTCAGAAACAAAAGTGCAACATATTGAGTGTTCGGTCAATCTTCACCCCCTGATCCCACTTCAATAGGAAAGTATACAAGCTATGTAATTCATTAACCTTGTTTCTATCATCCAACTAAGAAATTATCCTGCGAAATGAAAACTGAACATCAATTTTGTAGAACACATTTAATGAGCAATTATGAACTCACTCGCTCTCGAGCTATTGCATTAAACTTCTGCAGCAAGAAAGCTTTGGGGTCCATTTGACCAGGAGGCCTCCCAATACCTAATGAGAGATTCAAAATAACTTAGTTATTTCTTTGTTGGAATCCTCTAGAATCTATATGTATGTATTTGTGGGTCTTGAACTAACTAACCAATCCTTAGCCGAGCAAACTCTCGGTTACCTCGAAAATTGTGGATCACACTCTTCAGCCTAGTCAAATAATGACAAACAGGTTAATAAATATAGATAAAAGATCAAAATGCTTTAGTCTAAAAAAATCTATAAAATAGCAAAATTTTGAAGCAAAGTGAAACTTAACACGTATATGAGCAAACAAGGTCCTACAAATAACAAAAGACACCAATACTATGGCTAAGACAAAATCATTTAATTATTTTGTTTTCAGCACTAAAGAGGACATATACATATTCATTCAATATATAGTAATGTGCAATATTACCATCTAGACGTTGGAGATCAACAATTCTAATATTAGTTGGAAACTAGACAGCACCACTGTTCTAAAACGCTCTGCCCCCTAATCGTTGGGGCCAAGCGTTGTCAGAATGGGCAGCATTTTCCACCCATTTTGACAAAATTTTGCCATGAAAATCATTGGACAACAGCCATTGACTGGTGGTCAACGGCCATTTACCGAAGCAGAATTTGAAATTGATGCTTTATTCCAAACGGATTTTACACCATAACCTTAATTTTACAAAATCAATTCTCTATCTCATCAATTTCAAAATTCCCTAATTTCAAAAGGCCCTAATTTCTTCAATTTTTGATAGTTTACATCACTCAAAATGATTATTTTGTCCAAAACACACCAAACCTTAATCGTAATTATGGAAATCCCCAATTTCCAATTTATTTCCTAGGCTCCCTAGAGTTGGGTCACCGCCCGACTAGAGCCCGGCGCGTTTTAAAACATTGGACAACATAGATCGATTGGCAAAAGATGAAAAGAATGAAATTAGGTCTTTAAAAAACCGCAATAGGACAAACAACTATTACCAAAATTCTGGATTAAGATCCAATTTCAGAGTAACCAGTAAAATTGTGATACTCCACTTTGTTATATTTACTGTGTTTCACCCAACCCCCGGGCTTGTGGCAATTCTCTTCAAGAACATTCATGCATTTAACTATGCATATTGGCAGCCCCTTTCCCAAAATGAAGCATTTTAAGTTAGAAGAAGACGATAAAACTTAACATAAATTTGTGCACTCAGTTTTCAATAATTAAGTTCAGAAGGGCAAAAAAAATATCACAAGGCTTTCTCTGTACAAACCCATTGTGGCTTTCATGACCTCCATTGCGGCGAAGACGCAGCATTCCACAAGGTAAGCCCATGTCATCATGAAACTGCAACGGGAAATTTTGAACAAAAGGAACTGCAACATGCTTCAATGATCAAACAACTAACAGATAACTCATTAAGAAGTAAAAGCAAAATTACCACAAGAACACGAGTAAGAGGTAACTTATAATAAGCTGCAAGTGGTCCTGTCTGCATATGAAGGAAGAGAACACAAGTTAATATATTATACTAAAATACTAAGTCAAATATTATATGAATGTATGTTGGCTGTCTGCTGTAACCAACACAATCAATAAATTTATGTTTTGAAATACAAGTACAAATACTCTCTAACATATACAAGGATAAAGAGACATTTTAGATACTCTAAGAAGCATATCTCATTGGCTTACTGATTCACCACTCAAATTCATGTAAGTCTGCGGCTTTGCAAGCAGTACAGGGGCATCGCCAACAAAACCTGAGATGGATTAATCACGCATCTATCAACTTCACAACATAAACAACAAAAATATTATGGAATACACAATGATGGGACCAAATATAGACCTTTTCCAACAATAGCTTTGCAGTGATTCAAGTCCATAGAGATCCCTTGTGATTCAGCAAATGCATCAATCATCTCAGACCCCACCTGATAAAAGCCAATATTGAAAGGAACCCGGAAATTAAATAAACAATACAAGCAAGCTGAAACTATAATTTTGAAATAAATACTATTATTGTACATTGTGTCTAGTTCCTTTGTATTTATCTCCGGGGTTACCCAAACCCACAAAAAGCCACGGTCGTGCAACAACAGTGCAAAAGCCATGCCTCGAAAACTTGTTAATAAGCATCTCCTTGTAATGTCTTCCACTTGGCTGCAACACAAGTTCACTTCCTTTAGTAACTATTTACGCTTATGTTAGCACCATAGTTCGAAACAAAAGAGAGTTTAAAAAAGAAAAAAGAATAGAAACCAACATTGGCTCGTTAACCCCATAGGCAAAGATAAATACAAATGAACCATACACAATGTACAATAATAATACATCTTCATTAGATATTTCAAAATTATAGTTTCAGCTTCTTGTATTGCTTGTATTGTTTATTTAACCTCAGAATTTATTTTAATATTGGCTTTTATTAGGTGATGTTTGAAATAATTGACGTATGTGCTGAATTGCAAGGGATCTTTATGGAACTGAATCATTGCAAAGATATTATCAGACAAGGTCTACATTAGGTCCCATCACTATGTATTCTATAATATTTTTGTTGTTTTATGTTGTGAAATTAGAGGATGCTTCATTAATCCATCTCAGGCTTTGATGGCGATGCAGCAAAGCCGCAGACAGCTTAATGCTTATGAGTGATGAGACATGCTTCACCCTAAGTCTTTTGCTTAGTGTATTGTGGAGTTAGAAGGGCAAGACATTGATCAAATATAATCTAAAGCATAGAATTTCATCCATTTCCCCAACTACCTTAAAAATAAAACAAAAAAAGTGCTTGCAAATTTTCATATCAAAATTGGTAAAAGAATTTAATCTATACAAAAGGTCAGCTAGTTTGTTCTGATTTTCTTGGTTCAGTTGTCTAATTTTTGTGCTAGGAATAAATTGTCGTCTCTTTTTACAAAGAATAAAGCTAATGAATAACATGCTATTCAAACTCAAAAATTACAAAAACGCAAACATAAAAATAACTATTGTCAAAGAATAAAGCCAATGAATATCATGCTATTCAAACTCAAAGATTACAAAAACAAAAACATAAAAATAACTATTGTCATTGGTGATAACTGATAACTTAATAACAGATTACTTGAAATTACAGATGAGCAACTAAATTCTTTACTTTGTAACTGCTGACATATCCAAAAACCTTGAATAATTGCTGATATATCCAAGCTACGGGTAGTTATATCAAAGCATAATTGTTGTCTTTGGTAAGCCTATAATCTATTCTAGAAAAACCATAGTTACCTAGAGCAAGCTTTACACACTAAAATAACTGATTTTTTTTCCTCCACTCCTATTGGTGATTGTCTACCCTTAATTCACCTATATAAACAAAACCTCTAAGCCAATACAGATAAAAAAAACATTACTTATCTACTAGAAAAAGGTGTCACCCTAAAAACTCTGAATTTATAAGAAAGCATGACACCTAAATCTAGAGTCATGGAATGATGAACAAAGAAGACAAATATCAACAGCTCAAAGAATTAACATCAAACTAAATACTGTCAATATTTATCCAATAATAAGATAAGGTCAATAACAAAATGAACAAAGGAAATGGACACTTCAAACTTCCATGTATTATTTTGGAAAGGGAACAACATCATTACCGACCAGTGACCACCACACTAAACAATCTTAGAACTCCAATCACCAAAGGAATCCAATTACAACTTAAACGAATGCACCTCGACCCTGAAAAACTTTGAGAAATTTTGCAACCAAAGCCATTCTACCCAACCTCTCTTTCGACAAACAAGCACTTATAAGAATCACTTCATTCAAGCTTTCCTGATTACCCTTTAATACAACAATGTTAATTACTGCCAAACCCAATAACCCATATAAAAATATCAAAAAAAATTAGAAACTAAACAACACCCAAAAACACAACTCTCAAGACTATATCAAAATTCAATTCCAATAGAATTTCATACACATAAAATCGAAACTTTACACCCAAACATCATCATACAAATTGAAAAGCAAAACATACCCAGAAACAAAAATTCAAAAATAACATACCATTAGCTTTAAGATATCAGCTAAATGTTAACACGCAGGCACCATAAAGCTGGCTGTTGAGCACGGTTCGAAGTTAAACACCCAGAAGATCTGAAGATGAAAAAATATAAATACAACAAATCAGATAATTAAATGATAAATCGATTAAACGATGAACACCCAAAAGATAAGAAGATGAAGACCAAAAAGGTTCTTCGAGTTAAAACCAGATAAAACCCTAAGAAAACATGGCTAAGAAATCAAGTCTTTACCTTATCTCGCCAACAGGATTGGAGAAATCAGACGAAACCCAAAGAAAAAGAGAAGTAAATAACGGTGAAAATGCGGCTTCCAGATTTAGGATTGAGATACGGTTGCTTTTCACTTCGGAATCGTACACAAGTGCGCACAGTTAGCGATTCAGCGGATCCCCAACCTTTCGAATCGATTTCGACCGGATGTCCTTCTTTGATCTTTGGGCCTGCCCTTAAGTATCTAGATTGGAATCAACCTACAGATTTTGTAAAAGAGATACGGCACGCAAGAAACTTGGGCGAGTACGAAGCCTTAGTCAGGTTTTCTCGATGACACGCTGACCATTGACCACTACCTTCATGTTTTTTTTTTTTAAATGCACTACCT